>JANHFJ010003750.1:278957-297700 GCA_032468195.1 Cerberus rynchops
CAGGGGAATTCTGGTAGTTGAAGTCCAAACATCTTAACATCGCCAACATTGAGAAACACTGCTCTAGGGGGTCCTAATGGACAACCACTCAAGTATAAGCCAGCATTGTGCTGCAGTTGCCAAAACCCCCAATACAGTTCTAGACTGCATCAACAGAGGGATAGCATTATGCTGACAAGAAGTGATAGTGCCACTTAATACAGCATTGGTGAGACCACACTTCTGGTCAAATATGATACAAAAAAGATGCTGAGACTAGAAAGTGTGCAAAGAAGAACGATAAAAATGATAAAGAGTCTGGAGGCTAAATTATATGGTGAATGGCTAAGGAACTAGTAGGTATGTTTAGCCTAATGAAGAGGAGACTGCGGAAAGATATGATAGCTGACTTCTTGTACTACAGGGAACAGAGTGACAATTATTGTTCAGAGCACCTGAGGACAGGACAAGAAGCAATGGGTAGGAGCTTGTCAGAGGGAGATTCAACCCAGAAATAACAAGAGTTTTTCTGAAAATGAGAACACTTGATCAATGAAACAGCTTGGTCCCTGGAGTTGTGGGTGGTCCATTGCTGGGGATTTTCAAGAAAAAATTGGACAATCATTTGTCCATGATGCAGTAAGGACTCCTGCCTTGGCAAGGAATTAGAAGACCTCCAAGGTCCCTTCCAGTTCCATGATTCTATGATTCTTTGCAATGAAACTGGGCAGAGAAAGCTACACTGAGCCAGTTTCTGTTCTTTGTTCTTTTTTCCTGGATGAATTCCAGAAGGATCTGGGTTTTAAACTCAGTTTGAAGAGCAACTGAAGTCATACTTCAGCACAAGCTTTTGGTGATATCCAAATATTTATACTTTGTAGTCAAAGGATGAAGAGTGTATTTTCAGAAATGATAAGTCTTTCTTGACTAATAAGCAAGTACTGGACCACATAACATCAGACTCATCACTGTAAGGCAAAATCATGAAACTACATCTCTCTTTGGCCACCAGAAAAAGCAATTTTTTTCTGTTTATAAGATTTTATTCAATTATAGAATAATTATGTTTTGAAGAGTTAGTGGTAAAAGGAAACCTGCCAGTCAAGGAACACAGCTGGACACTGCCAGCTAGAGCATGGAAAAACTGGAAGAAATGTAGCGCAAGATCGGAAGATGTGGAGCGATCTAGCCCCATAGAATCACCAAGAGTCGGACATGACTGAATGGATATCATCATCATCATCATCAATCTTGGTAGAAAGACATTCTGTTTATTGAAAAATGGATGATAAGAAGATAAATCCTCCACATCTTTGTTTTTCTTCCATATCCATTTTTGTAAAGTAAATTCCCAGATTCTCCACTTCAAATTTAATTCTGCCAGTACCAATTTTTCTTTCCATAGCTTAAAGCACTTGTCAAATTAAACTATTTATCTTGGAGAGTTTTTCCTTAGGGAAATTAATACTCATGCCAGCCAGCTATCTCAAGTTGTAGTTCTCTCTTTAGCTGCACCATTATTATTATTTATATATTCTAAGTAGGATTTAGGCCAGAATCAGTTCAGCCTTCAACAAAGTCTAAAGTTTAAAGGAGAGATTAGCCTTCTCTTCCTTCCCTCCAAGCTCTGGTCACTTTTGAGCCCTATGAAATTATAATAATGCAATATCGTTGTTAGTCTAAGTCTAGTCTAGTCTTTGTTAGACTAAGTACGTGGATATTCTTCTTAGGGATCAACGTGGGTATTGGGTGTTGTTGAACTCAGAATACCTCATCTAACCACAAAGCGTGTTGTTTTCAATCTTAGGTCTTAAAGGAGATGTGGGCTCTCCAGGGAGTCCTGGGAGTCCAGGATTTCCTGGCATAAAGGGAGACATTGGATTTGTTGGCCCACAAGGTCCCCCAGGACAACCAGGCATTCCTGGGTTACCAGGGAAGATTGGAGAGGGACCCAAGGGTGACCGGGGACCCCAAGGGCAACCAGGGCTTCAAGGTAAGATATGGATCTGTTCTAGACAAATGAACCATCAAAAAAATGGCTGTTTTATTTTTCAGTAAGTTTGACTGAATAAATGTATAAATTCTACTTAAAAATGCTACCTTAAAGAAGAAGCAGAATTTTTTGTAATTGTCACAATGAAGCTATAGCTTATTTCTCTGTTACAGCATTTTTATTTAGTACAAATTCATGAATATTAGATAAATTAGTGGTCAGAACTCATATGACAGAAACCTTATTATTTGTTATCCCCAAGTACAGTCTTTGTTTTAAAGAGGACAATAACAAGCCATGTTTCCTTGCAAAATAAATCTTGTCAAGAAATACTTTTTTTCTGTTTACTTTAGGGCTTCCTGGGCCACAAGGCTCTCCAGGAGTTTCAGGATTACCAGGAGAAAAGGGGGAAAAAGGAAATCCAGGCTGGCCAGGACAACCTGGGAAATCTGGAACCAAAGGTGACCTGGGAGTTCAAGGAATTCCTGTAAGTTAATGTTATAGCCATGACTGATTGCTCTACAATTGTTACACATAGCAACATGTTAGTGCAGGGAGCTCATTATTTCCAGTCAATGGATTTGTACATTTTCTTCTAAGAACAAGGCACTCTGAGTCAGGCGGTTAATACTTTAAAAAAAAACACACACATTTTACCAAATCCTAAACTTTCCATGGAATGGAGACCTTTCACATGTGCACATAGCATAAATAAATCTAGGATAAGATGGAGTCATGTGGCAAAGCTTTTGTTGCTTGACCCTTGTTGTGGAACAGTTCCACTTTATCACTGACTGAAAAGGCTTTCAAAAAGAGGATCAGAAACAGCTCTAAGGATTATTCTCACCCACCGCTTGTTTTGACCTGTAGGATAGACAGACTAAATATTCTCTTCCTTTCTTTGCCTTAATCAAGTCAGAGCTTCCATCAGTGATGGAAGGAGCTCGGTAAAATAAAGAAGAAACTGAGCACTTCAAGAGCAGATGTTCATACATTTATCAAAGTACATACAAAAGTTAAATTGATCTTGCAGCTTTCATATAAAGGAAAACAAATTTGAATGTTTGCATATAAATATTAAGGAGATCCTTCCATAGGAGCAGGCAAGCCACTCCCTGGTCTTTGAAAGAATATTATCACTAGAAGGGAAAGCTCTGACTTAGTCCAAATCCTTTTATCAATTATTGGATAGGTAACATTTCCTTACAGAGAAACTAATGGATCACAGTCAGTGTACTGTTAAGGATACACCGTGGCTTCATTTACTTTATTGGGAAGGGGGAACAAAACAATAAAAACCTTATGTCAGCATGCAGAGAAGTGATTTATACTTCCAACAGCTTCATTCTGAGTCTCAAAATCTCATTTTGTCTTTGCTAAAGTGAATTACTTCTGAGTGAAAAATCTCAGATCTCTATTAGTGGCTCTTCCTGCAGCTTTCCTCATTTATTCACAAAATGGCCTATAACCATTATAGTTAATGTTCCAAATGAAGAACTAAAGGCAATTATTTGTTACCGGTGGCCCTGTTTGTTGAACTTTGCAAATTGGATGCCTTTGCTTGTTGCATCTTCCTTTTGCACGCAGATACACTCAATTTAAATAATTTAAATCCATTCCTTCATTTTAGCAAGTGATTACCCAGCGATAGAATTACATTTGGATATCCAATTTGATGTTAGGGTCCTCCAATAAAAGAGAAAGAAGATTGGTGTTGCCTTCCCCTCAATGAATGAAGTGTTTGTAAACCACTTCATAACAGCCAGTTTGCTTGACAGAGAGAGTTAAGACTCAGAGTTAAGATTTCTAAACTACAAGGAATAGAATTTTGCATCTGAATGTTTTGTAGGATTTTCAGCCTTATTCTTCTTTCAGAAGAACATATTATTATTAGCTACATCATGCATTTGGTTGAGGATCAAGCAGCATTTCCTTCTATTTTTTCCCAAAATGGGATGATATTTAAGGCACCCTGCTTAGTTAAAAATTCCTACAACTTCCTTAAAGTGGAGAAATCTTTCAATTTTCAGCTACTTGGCAGGCTTGGTGGGAGACTCCATGCCCTTTCTTCTTTTTACCCATCTTATTTTAAGTGTTGATCCCACAGACAGGAATAACAGTTAAGAAATAAAAAAGTAAAAGCAATAATAAAATAATAAATAAAAAAGTTAAAAACACAGCAAGGAATAGAAAAAATATAAAGCATGAAAAAGTGAAGAACATCAGTGAAGTTAGATTCAGAGGTGCTCATCCATCACCATCATAAACTCCCCCAGAATTTAAGTTCAATTTTAATTATTAATTTTAAATTTCAGTTTTGGTTGCCTGGAAATGGCAGGTACTATACTTCAATATCCCCATAGAAATCCCTCACTATGCAGTTAATTAAGCAGAGTGATAATGTGTCTTCCAAATAGCACATCTGTATTTTCCTTTGCTGGTTGATCCTGGAAATAGATAAGTTTCTTCCAATCAGGGAGTACAAGAGGACAATTTCAAGAAACATACCAATCACAGTAAGGTAGAATAGAAATCCATACAGGAATACTCCTGATCTGCCAAGCTGGATTTTAAGGGATCCAGGTAATCTTGTCACCTTGCATAACATCTGAAGCAGTGAGGAATGTTCCAGTTTCTCTTTGTCTAATTTTTTAAAACCTCCTATGTTCTAATTTTCTCTGATTTTAATTCTTCAGATATGAGCTGAAGCCACCATGGTGATATTTTTGTTGCTGTGTGCAATTCTAATTTTCTCTGTTATTTAGAAGGATTGCATTGAGTTGCATGATATTGCTATTTTAAGAAATTAGCCATGCTTCTGTCAAACTGCTTAAGCACCAAAACTGAGGGTTCTTTTGTCTTATCCAGGGCAATCCTGGTTTCCCTGGAAATTCTGGTCAGAAAGGTGACATGGGACCTCCTGGAATTCCGGGTCCCCAAGGTATGAGAAAAAAAATACTCATTCTCCTCTGATTTTGTGGCACACAAACAAGAAATACTGTCCCTACTGCTAATATTGCATTTCCAATTCATTTGAATGGGAAACAGTGGCTCCAATGTCCCCAGAAATAGCCAGCACTATCCCAATCACATTGGAAGTGTCCCAAGCTCGAAGCTGCTTAAAACAGGACCCTTTCAAGCTTTGAACACTTCTGACACAGCCAAAGCCAGAACACTTGCAGTACGGGCAGGACAAAGGGCAGAACATTTCAAATTTGGAATTTTAAATCTCATGATCTATTTGAAATCTATCTACTAAGACAAATGGAGCAATTTGTTGTGGCTGTGAGGGATAAATTGCCACATACTGTTTCTCAATCCTTCATCTAGTTGGGGGTGGGGGGAGTTTTACCCTTTTACCTTAAGTAAATAAGAAGAAAGCTGATGGTGAAAGGATTACAAAGAATGAATACTGTACATAAAAGTGAATTTAAAAAGTCAAGAAGTACTGGATAATAAGGGTAAAATCAAAGGGACCATTGGGTATGTTGGGATCAGGAATTAAAAATAGATAAAGGAAGAGCTTCCTTTGGTAGCAATGAAGATTTCCTTTATTTCCAGGTCTAAAAGGTTCTTCAGGTTTTCCTGGATCCAAAGGACTACAAGGTGACCAAGGGTTTCCTGGAACTAAAGGTATGTGTTGGCATTTTTTATTTGAAAAAAATTGTGTTATTGAGAAAGAGCTGAAGTAACTTGATGAAATCCACTCAATCTATTTTTTACATTCAAGCCCCGTAGAACAGGGCCCCCCAAACTTGGCAACTTTACAACTTGTGGACTTCAGCTCCCAGAATTCCTCAGCCAGCAAAGCTGGATTTCTGCAAAGGAATTCTGGGAGTTGAAGTCCACAAGTCGTAAAGTTGTCAAGGTTAGAAACCCCTGCCGAAGAAGGTGTCCTGATCCTTTTATTCCTTGGCCTCTGTGGAAGTTGGCTTATTGTGCTTCTTGCTTTATCCATGCCAGGTCTGCCAGGCCTACCAGGTCCTCCAGGTCCTTTTCAACTTCTGAAAGGTGAGCCAGGCCTACCTGGTCTTACAGGCCCTGCTGGCCCCAAAGGATTTCATGGTTCTCCAGGACCAAAAGGACAACAAGGTAAAAGGATGAATATTGAGGTCATTTCTTGATGTAATTGGGAAGACTACCTCTTGTTCTGCCAAGATGTCTTATACAACTTTGTTCTAAATGCAGAACCTTTTAATAGGCTTTGCAAATTGAATAGCTGCTTTGCTATAACAGGGCATTATAATTTAATTAATTTTAATTGGTTTTATATTATTATATTGTATACATATGTTTTTACTTGGCTGTGCACCGCCCCGAGTCCCTTGGGAGATGGGGCGGTATAGAAATCCTGAAAGAATTAAACAATTAAAGAATTAAACAAATACATTTAATTTGGAGGCAGGTAGCTATGTCCAGATTCTACAATCCAAGGACTAAACTTCAAAACAATTATTTGCTACTATAAAGACACAAATATTTATACAATAGTCCATTTTGTGTCACCCATTACACTTAAAAAATTTCTGTTATCCCAACTACTGTCAAAATTTGTCCTAACAATTTCTAGCAAAAGGTTTCTTCACTCTCCAGGGAAATGTACAACTTTTTAAAAACCCAATCTACTCAAAAAAGTATCTCCCATGTTCAAATAAACTGCATTGGAATAAAACTTTAATTCATTAAAAATTATGTGGTCATCCGACCACATTTGTTAAGGAATTCCAAAAGTTATCCCTAATTTATTTATTTTCAAATTACTTGTTTTTCATTATTTTTAATATGCAATGCCCTATATAGGTAAGGTAATATTTCATTGTGTACAGTTAGTCCTCGACTTGCGATCTCAATTGAGCCCAAAATTTCTGTTGCTAAGTGAGATATTTGTTAAGTGAATTTTGCCCCATTTTAGAATCTTCCTAACCACAGTTGTTAGGTGATGCCCTGCAGTTGGAAAGTTAGCAACAAGGTTATTAAGTGAATCTGACTTTTCATTGACTTTGCTTGTTAGAAGATTGCAAAAGGGCATCACATAACCCCAGGACATTGCAACTATCATAAATATGAATCAATTGTCAAGCATGAGAATTTTGATCCCATGACCATGTGGAAAATGATGATAAGTCACTTTCTTCAGTGTCATTATAACTTCAGTCACTAAATTAACTGTCGTAAGTCGAGGACTACTTGACATAATACTGCTATGCCTTGTAGCTTTGCTGAACAACTTTGTTTGCCAAGTATCATAGCACATATCCAGTAGGGAAAAACTGAGAGTTCATTGTTAAAGTATAACTATGTTTTATGTGGCATAACCATTTACAGGAATAATGGCCTGTTCTCAAAAATCCTGTCTCTGGATATAGCAGTGCTTAAACTAATCAGATATGACTCTGTCCTTTGCCTAGATAGGAAGCAGTGTGGAAATCCTATAAATAACATCTTGGAGAAAATATGAAATGTGAATGTAATGAATACGTTCTCTGTCCTTTCACATATTCACAGTGCCTAAACTAACTATATGTCCAATCCCTGTACCTTTTAATGTTTTTCTTTTAAAAGCCTTTTTGAGATTATAGGCTGAATATTACAATTCTATATCTTTTCTTTATCTGTATCTCTGTGGTGATCTCAGCACTATTATATTATTTTCCTGCTGTTCAGGGAAAGAAAGTTTCTAACAAATTGCAGTAAATGAATGAGTGGTTATTATATACCCCAGCTATTAAAGGATTCTGATTGAAGCGTGTTGAGAATGACTCATCTTTTCCAGGTACCTAAAGACTTTACAGGCAGCCTCCAAAAAAGTCTTTGGGTGACTCAGAAGTTTTTATCCCACCATTTAGGCATGGAGAAAATGACAAATGGGCAGAGATTGGGTGATGTTCATAGAATATCCGGCCAAGAATGGACAAATTACAAAGAGCATCCCTTAATATCTTGCATGACTGTTATATTTTTTTTCACAGAAAAATCGTATAATTCATACAAGGCTCAAAAAGAAGTTGTGTTCAGAGGAAAGAGTTTTCATCCATAGTTCAATGGGCTTTAGACTTGGGAAAAAAAACGATTCAGTGAGATAGGTATTTGAGTAAGCCAGGAAAATTATTAGACAATGAAAATGTCAGAACTTAATGAATCACACATACCAGTATGACTTTTACTCAGGTAAACAGGTGCAGAACTTTTCTGTTAAGCAGCAATTCATGCTGAACCCATTAGGTGTGATTTCCAAACAAAACTTGCATAGCTTGAGTTGCAGCATTGAAAATGCCAAAATTAGATGTAAATTTTTGCAGGTATCCTTTATACAGTAGATAGAAATAGAGTTATTGTGCATGGGGATAATACTAGTTCCTAAGGATTCCAGCCATGTTGCTATCATGGGTTTCCTAACTCCTTTTTCTGTCTTTGTTTCTTCTTCAGGTATACACTAGATTTTAATTTCTTTCTGTGTCTTCTTTCTGTCGCACTGCTTTTACTTACCAGTCCTATCACATGATACAGTGTTATTCTCTTGCCTTCCATCTTCCATGTTTGCCTCTTGTTCTATCTGTCCATTATGATCTCCTGCTCTCTCTAATCTCCTATCTCCTCCTCATCCAGAGGTTCACATTAGTTCAGAACCGAAATCTCCACTTTCCATGCTTGCTAACTACTGCAAAAGGGTGAATATTGTATTGGAGGCAATCTAAGACAATGAGCAACTATTTTAGAGTTCAACTTCAACTTAGTTTTCATGTCAAATGGCTAATGTTCTCCAAGGAACATTTTAAGCTGTTATGATGGTCCTTTTATACAGGAAGTTATCATTTAACCTCTGTTCTGCATCTGATACCACTGTTACAAGGATTGGTTTAGTAGAGATGGTCTTTGGGAAGCCCATGGATCTTGGACAGCTTCCTTGCCAGCACAGGACCAGATGATAAACTATTACCAGATCCTTTGTTTACAGCCTTTTTGAGACCACACTGTTATAATTAAATGACTGATTTAACATTTATTTTTAGTTTCCTATTATGTTGATGGAATCAGAATAACTTTTAAAAATAAGACCCATTTACATATGTTGGATTTCATGATAAAAAGGAACCCCTTGAAACACTGGTGATTTTGTTAAAAATTAATCCTCAATTTAATCCACTTAAAGATTTCAGCCCTAGGCTACAAAGAGCAGGTGTTTTTGCATGATGGATTTGTAAATACAGCAGAATGTGCAAAATATTCTTCATTCCTCCTGGGACAGACATCTATAAAAGCCAAATTACACAAGTAGCTAAATTATTTGTTATAAAATACATGCAGATTTTTAAAAAAAAATGCCTACAAAGAAGAGGAATAGTTTATTCTCGCCTCCAAACTGAATCTGGATTAGAATCATATACATAAACATTAGCCTTTATGTAGATAGAGCTTCAGTGCCCCATCTCCTGGTCTTGGACAGATGGATTCTTATTAATCAATAAAGGAGAATATTTGTAGCTCAGGTTTAAAATGAGGTGCTAGTAACACTGATGATGTTGAGAACATCTGCAAGATAACAACCAAGCTCAGCACCAAGGACCCTTCATTCTTATTAATACAGTAATTATGTCCACCTAGTAAAGCCAGGCCAGTTAAAAAATAAAAATAAAAACCATCTTAAATAAAACCATTGTAATAAAGTCAACAATTTGTAAAAACAATAAACACTAAAATAAAAGCGAATTTATTATTTATTTATCAGATTTATACAGCCAGCTATCTAATAGGATGACTCTAGGTTGGTCACTTACAATCCATAAAAGACAAAGTTAAAAACAAAAGTACCTTCTCCCCAGGTGCCAGACCAATCATCCTTGCAACTTAATTCCCATCTTACTTAGCCCAGTGCTTGGGGGAAGAGCTGGGTATTGGTTCTAATGCACAGATTGGTTGACATTTAGGAAACTAATATTTTAAATACATGCATGTTAAGGTTTTGCAAACTTATGACAACACATAAATTGATGCTATCTGTGTACAGCTTTCAAGAACTGGTGTTACATTTTGCCACCTTGCCTAACAATTGTGCAGGTACCATCTGTACTAATGGCATCTTTCTGGTCATTTGGAGAGGTAAGGTAACCAGACATAATTTACACCATAGTCAAAAGATTATTAGATAATTTACATTGGTATTAAGTTATCCTAAACCCAGGTAAGGTTTTAATTTAGCAGTCTAAGTTGGGCCTATGTCTTCCTTGCTACTGCAACCATCTGTTTTTGTAGGGATCTATTCCTTTGGAGAGAATGCTACCTTATGCCACAATATTTCAGTTCAGTTTCAGATTCCTGTTCTTATCCAGCTCATCACTTTTGTTGGGCAACACTTTCTGATTCTGGTAGAAAAGAGAGCATAATCAGGTTCGAATGACTTGATGCAGATATTGAACTGCAGGGAGGAAAGAATAGAATATTTTGGAATGTCACAAAACAAGCTCCGTGGAGCCAAACAGAAATCTCCCCTTGCTGATTTCTGGTGATGAATCTGCCAGCAAAAATTAAATTACATAAACTCTGTGCCTTCAATTCTCAAACCCCTGCTCTATTCCAGCAATATCCCTTGACTTGGATTGTTTGGGGACGCAACATACTAACATTTTCCATGTCTCATCCCCATGAAGAACTGTTTTTGATTATATTCAAACCTAAAGCCAGACAATAATAGCTCTAGATAATTCGTTCCTCCCAACTAATAGGCAGCCATTATTCAGGTTAAAAAAATAAGATCCTTATGTGTATGTTAATTAACCTGACTCTAAAATTTCCAAAAGAACTAAATTTGTTTAATCACAAATCTAGCACAACCTAGTATGGTTGAAAGTGGGTCCTGTTGATTTAAGCAGTGTCTATTAACTCAACGCTGTTCCCAGAAGACACTTGCCTATCACAGGTTAATGCTTACAAATCTTGTACTTTAGACTTAAAGTGATCTAACTCTACTATTGCCACTGAATACGTTAAGGGACATAATGGACTTATGACTGGTGAGATTGCATATGCATGTGTGTTAGTAATACAGTTGCCTGGCTCATAAACATTACTTCTGTTTCTTCTATACATATACCTTATTTTACAACTAAGTGGACATACACTTACAGCAAAAACAAACAGAACACAGCCAATTATTTTCCCACTCCATTAAAAAATATTAATTAAAATATGTGAAGATTACAAAACTAGTATTGGTAAGCAACGTGACCAGGGGAAAACAGGAACTGAAGTAATTTCTTTCCTGGGAGATCTGATGTTTGGAAAGATAGGAGTTTGCATAAACTCTGCCTAAATTAGCAATAGATTATATAATGACTAAAGAAAACCTGAGCAGACTTGGTCTATTTTTGCTAGACTTTAAATTATGAAGCCTATCTGGAAATGATGCAGAAAAGTGTAATTTGTTGCTTTAAATGGGCAGAATAAAATGAAGGACACTTTAGTGTCAATAACAAAAATATGTAATTGAACAGCTCATTTACACAGCAGAAAATGCATGCAATTAATTGAGGTCTCAGGTCATTCAATTAAACTAAGTCATAGTGCTTTAGGTGTGGAACAGTGCATGAGTTTACAAAAACCATTAATTTTTATCCGTTTTTATTTGTTCATATACCAAAAAATAAAAAAGACAATTACAATTAATTAGGATTAAAAAGAACAAAAAGAATTGTTCTAAAATATCTACAGGATTAAAAGACACAATACTGTATGATGCATACTGTGCTATAGAAGAGTATAGAAGCTATAAAAGAGTAATTAGCTGTGTTTAAAGAAGTAAAATCAGACTGATATGATAATCGGAAATCAAGATAAAACAAGTCAGAATGATCAGAATATTTAGTAACACATTTAAAAAGCATATTAAATGAGACTATAAACAATTTCAATATCCCAAAATGTGTATATTTTTATTTTATAGAAAAGTGTTACGTGCCATCTAAATTTTTTAAAAATTGCTATGGATATTTCATATGCAAGCTGTCTTCCATTTTTTTCCTTCTTTATATACCACACACATAATGGAAGATTCAATTAGGAATATCCTTTAGCAAAGCAGAATCAGATTTGGTTCCATTATAATCAAAATTATTGTATAGTGCTTCCACAAACACATGTAACTTTTTGGAAACTGAAAAATAGTTTTCACTATGTGACCCTAGCTGATTTCCACATATGTATTGCATACCCAAACACACACACATACAAAATAACTATTTTACCTTTCTATGTATATTTTTAGTATTTGTAAGAGAAACAGAGAATTTGTTTCTAAAAAAATAAATGGTTTGATATAGCACACACTTTTCTTTTTGCCAACTCTTAAAAAAACATATTAAACAACTGAGTCAGTGACTTAAGTGAATCTTTCCAACGTTAAGATTCTGTATTATTATTTGGCTTTTGTGGAAAAAAACACAATAAAGTTTAAAAGTCTTATATTCAGAGTTTAAATAGAATTACGGATATCTCCTTACAATAAGCAAGCTTATGCAGGGCAGTACCATGATGTAGATACCATAAACATTTGTGCAAGCAAGCACTAATCATTTTTTTTTTCATAACTGGTTTCATTGGCTTCAGATGTAACATCAGTGCATAAATTGAGCATCAGAAATAGTATGCTCCAAAGAAAACTTTCGTTTCACATCTCATCCATGGTTCATTCATTCCACTGCTAATTTTAAGTGTACATTATACTTGAATGTACACAGTAGAGGTACAGTGTAAAAAGACCAGATTAGGAATAGATCACAATGGAGAAAATCTATCTACCTGGTCACTAGGAGTCAAAAACAACTTTATAATAATCAGTCAACACTGTGATGCACATACATGTGTGAACCCTCCTGTAGTTCAAGAAAATTTTCCAGATAGGTAACAAGAGGCAGTCAGATGCAAAGAAGAAATTGAAATTTGACTACTTGTGAATCAGATAGAGCAGGGGTGCCAAACTAGTAGTGTCACAGTGGCGTCACGTGACATATCATGACTTTTTTCCCCTTCCCTAAACCAGGCATGAGTGCATCTGGCCCATGGGCTGCGAGTTTGACAGCCCTAAGTTAGCATGTCCAAGAAATGTGTGGTTAAATTCCATTTTGCATTTTAGGAATAGATGGAAAGAAGTGTGGTAAGTCAGGTGGCACCCCAACAAAATTCAATGGTACAAAATGCAATGTATTCTAATAATTCAAAATATAATTGTTTCAATGTTGTTGATGTTGTTGTTGTTTTGGTACAAAAATATCAGTACTGTCAATATTGGCCCAAATAATTCTTTTTGTTTTTAGATTTAGGTTGGGATTTTTGCCTGCTCGATTTAAAGTGCTAATGAGGAATCTTAGTATGCAACTCCTGGATATCTGAAGAATAACATTTTTTGCCTAGAAACAGAAAGTTCCCCGGAGGGGAAAAAATATAAACAAATAGTCAAACCAGCAGCTGAAACACCCATTTACCACCCTTATCCATTATGCTGCTAAAGAAGTAGGCAATCTACCCTACTCTGTAGAAGTCACTGATTTAGAGAAAACCAATAATCAATATCCACTACATTAAATTCTACCTGTTAAATTACAGAAGACAAAACATTATTATATGAATACACAAAATCTTTAAATGTACATTCAATGTTTTGGGAATCATCAATTGCTTCTGTTTGTTCAATGTGGCAGTGATGTATATTGTCCTAATGTTTCATTGACAAAATCTAGTGATAGATGTCTGTGCTCTGTGTTGTTCTTCATACCCATGTGCTTAGATTACAAATTTTAAAAATCTATTGCATATTGTAAATAACAAATCCTAATTTTTCCCCCCAATATATGCAGCTCCTCCAAAGTATGATAAGATATGGCCGAATATATCTTCCCTTGGGGTTTCTAACCCAAATCAAGGTAGGAGTCTGTAAAATTCCTACTGGTCTATTATGACTTTAACTGCTTTTCATAGAATCAGCAACCCAGAAAAAAAATCCTCTCATGTGAATAAGATGAAAATATACCATCCAAAACAACCAAAGATTATTATGCTCATAAAAATGGATCTTACAAGAAAAAGGTTTTTTATAATGTGTACAGATTTTTCCTCATCGAAGTTGTAAGCACTTTTATGGCTTAAATTGAATATGGGTCCACTAATAAGAGTTAAATTGTATACGTAGATATCAGGGTTTGTATGAAAAATAAGTTTTGAGACTTCTTGAGTGCCAGAGATTATCTTTGTCTCCATCAGATCATTTAACGTCTCTCTCTCTTCTGCTTTGTTTACTTAATTGAAATTCATGTTATTTCAGTTGATATTCAGAGCTGAGTTTGCAGTAAGACCAACTTGTGGTAGTTACAGCAAAACCATAGTCTCAGGAAACTTATTTGAACAATGCAGCATTTTAAAAAACAAATATGGACTTTTCTCTTTCTTTCAAGTCTTTATTTTATTCCTCACAAGGTTAAGCCACATTGTAGGTTGCTTCCTCTATATATGTGTGTGAATGAGCATGCTTGCAGGCTGAACGCATCACATTCCCACTATTACAGTAAATCATTCTCTCCGGAATCCCTAGTGCATCAGTTCCACATCTGAATTCCAACAACATTCACACAGAAAGAATTTACTGGCAGGCTGGTGTGATGGATTATTTCAGGAGGAAAAATGATGTGGGTTTAAAAGAGAGGCTAAGGTGAGAAAAGAATAAAAGAGGTAGCAAGAAATGTCAACATTTTAAAGTTGGGTTCTGTAGAGCTTTTGCACCGAAAATGCATTCAGTCAGGTGGAAGTCTGTTCAGTACTTCACATGGAATTATTTTGTTTCTTAAAACAAGTGGTATTGGTGTACAGCTTGCCATCGTTATACACAGGATGTTCCTTTTAAACTCTAATGAATACAGATGGAGGAGGAAATGAGCATAAGAAGATCCAGGAAATAGCTTCTAAACTAAACAAAATGTATTAGCAATTTGTTGGAGAGCTAGATTGGAAAAACTGCTGTCTTAGTCCTTGATCATAGGAAAGAAATTGAGGCTGTCCTTGATACATAAATTAACTCGCAGCTAGAATTCTTTTAATCATGGGTTCTATATTATATTTCACTGTTTCTTCCCATGCCTCTTGGAGAACTGCTGTCAGGTTTGTCCCAACTTGGTCATTTAGAAAGAAAGACCCTTTGACTGTATTCGTAGTGAAAGGAATATTTTTACTTTTACCACAAGCCAGGTGGTTGCAAGATAGAAAAAGTCAGATCTGAGGTTTGAGCACAAAAGTTGCCTGTTTACTTTTCCCTTTCCCATGTTCCCCCCTCCCAACTATCTCCCTTGTGTCTAATGGGATCAAACAAATTGTTTTGGTAACAGTTTTGACATTTGGCAGGCTCAATGATGGTTTGCATTCCATACCCATGGTTGTGGCCTTGGGGTCGGGGAAAGAGGATGTCAGCATTGCAACTGCAGTGCCATATTAAATCAATTATATTGAATCCACTTTGCTTCCATGTTACCTTGATCTATTTTCCTTTTACCAGAACTACAAAAATCTACCAACCAAAGACTGGTGTAGAACAAATTTGTGTTAATGTTAAATGGAGCCCACAAAAAATTATTCCTAGTTATCACAAGCTTTCATCATTTCAGAGCATTTTTATTCCTGTGGTACTTAAATAATTAAAAATCAGACACATTTTTAATCTACTGCAAATTATTGAAATTAGCTATCTACACCCTGATTCTGCACTAACAAATCTTAGAGCTACAGCTAACCAGAAAAATTAGTATTGAGTTCTAGATTGAATTATTTATTATTCAATTTATAAAAGTTGGCCACTAGCCGACTTTGGATAATGAGAGAAATAAGCGTTTGCAAAACATATGTGTTGTATCACAAATGATTGTGAAGAATCTCAAACTATTATCTGAAAATGCTATATAGCTCTTAAGCAATATGTAATTAAGCTTTTTTTTGTAGCAAAAGAACTCGGATATCAGCCAAACAACTAAATCATGCTGTTCAGGTTAGATTGCAGAATGTTAATTCAATAAATATGTTGCTACTCAAAATGAATTGCATTCTATGTGAATGCTTATATGGGTAATTCATCATAGCTGTAGTTACTGAAGGTTAGGGGTAGTTGTAAGTTAAATAAGTAGAGATCCATCAGGGAAAGTGGAATTCTGTTTAATTTTAAAGAACAAAACTTTAGTAAGAAAATCACATCAATGTCCAAAAGAATACATGACAGTGATTTAAAAATTAAGGGGAAAAAGCTTACTGTGTGTGTCTGCAAATTCTGAAAAAGTTATTTATATAACTATATAAGGAAAGGGAGAAAACCAGCATGTTTCTCTCCTTTTCTGTTTGAATGGATAACATTAATACAGGTAGAAAACAGCTACTTTCATGGTCTTCGGAATATAAACCAGTTTTCTCTTAACTTGACAAAATCTACTAAACCTCTGGAGAAAAGTTATGTTCATATTTGTGTGTAGGTACAGTTTTTCCAAACTTCAATTCATGCTGATAATTATACCCAATATCTGTCTTTCAATATGAATTAAAATTGCACCTAGCATAAAATACCATATATGTGTATGCAACACACACATTGTACAGTATAACAGCATAAACACAAAAGACCTAAACATGGGCATATATCACATTAATCTTCCTACTGTATTAAAAAAATCAGTCAAAACATGATTTGTTCTAGGGCATAACCCTCCAAATACCTGCTTTCAGTTATTCCAAATTTAGCCATGCTTGCTGCTTTTCAGTCCAAGTTGCAGTCCCCTAGGGAGGCAAGAGAAATCCTTGCATTCATATATCAGCAGTTCCTATTTTGTGACAAACACTGCATCCTATAAATATGGAAGAACAGCAAAATATCCTAGTTAAAAGATACATATTAACACAAGGACACTAAGAATGGGAATCGTGCTATGAACAATGGAAGAAATAATTCTTCAGCTGAACCTACTTTAGAATAAATCAGCAGATGTATCTTCTACAGCATCAAATACTATTGATACAAGCATTTGAGAAGGGAAAAAATTATTTGTGACAATTGCGGGGAATGTTCAGCTTGGTTTGCAATGCATTTACTACAGTTCTTAAGCTGCTAATGCATGATGCAACGAGGAGTTTTATTCTTCAGATGGCTTGTTGTTGAGCTTGATACTGATATTTCTTTAAAAACAAACATGTTCTTTAATTTCCTTAATTTCATACAGTAAATGAAGAATTATTTTTCCAGAAAAGGGCAATTAAGTGCATCACAAGACACTTGATTTCATGTATAATTTTGAACAGGCTGTGGAGAACTTGCAGCTCTGGGGTCTTGGATAGGTCTTGCCTTAATTTCGTTTCAGAGCTCTGGCAAAAATCATCTGTCTTGTTGCTAGTAAGCTAGATGAAAATGGGGAAAAGAAATAAAAGGAAGGAAAGTCAAAAAGAGAGGAAAATAAGAAACTGGGAAAAGAGTCACTTTAGATCTTAGCATTATATTGAGACATACTTTTTTTGCATAAATGATTTACAATCTATAAAAAAAGTTTGCTGTAATATATCCAATGAAATAAACAGATTATTTAATAGATAGCTTCCTCCTTAATAAATGTCTGAAATGGTACTTAAAGCACACAATTTTTCAGCTGACATTTCTCTGAGCAATGTTCTTTGTTTTCTTTTTCTTTTTGAGGCCACTAACAGTAACGTTGAACTTCTTGCTGGATCATGTGCATTTTGGATATTTCATGCAGTGATATGATTTCAATGTTTTATCAAAATAATGGAATCATATTGACATTTTGAAAGCACAGCACAGTTGCCTTGACAGCTCCCAGACAGCCTGCCCCAAATGAGCATCTGTCATTCATAGACTGGAAGTATTTCTGCTATTTATTTTTTTTAACCTCAGTATTTTATATTTATAAGCATGCCGGTGAAAGATTGCAGTTTTATATAAGTTATGCTATTGCTATTGGCAATAAATCATTAGTTATGGCATGAGAACTGCAGAGACACTTTCAGATTGATTAAGAAAAAAATGACCTTAGGTTTATCCTGGGGATAAATAATGAATCAGAATGGCTGTTATGAAACTGCAGCAAATTAGGTCTAATGCAAAATTTCTAAGTTGATAATGAAAATCAAATTTGTTTCTCCCTTTGTAATGCACAGGGAAAGAAAGCAAATGATGGAGATGCTAGGGAGACAAAAAGTGTAAAGCTTTTTTTTTCTTAATTGCAGCATAATTAGGAAGGAGAAATACAACTGCCATGCAAAGTGAAATAATCTGATCCATAGCAATTCAGACAGTTAACAGGGAATGAAATCCTTTATCGCCCACTGTCCTCTGTGCAAAAATTTACAGAAAAAAGCGCTTATATGAGGGGGTGGGGAGCCTCCAGAAAAGAAGGTATGTTTGACTGACTCACATAGAAAAAAAATATAGTCCAGTTAGCTTCTTTAAAAAGTACAGATTATCAATTCTACTTTCCAAATTTTATGTTAGAATGCTAGAGATCCAAAAGTTTCACATATATGCAGGTATTAACCGACATCTTCTGGTGTCATTTGCAAAGCTAAATGGAATAAATCCAACGATTGCTTTCATTTTTCTAAAATCTATTATCCATCCATGCATCCACCCACCCATCCAGCCATCCATCCATGCATCTATCCATCCATCAATCCATCCATCCATCCATCCATCCATCCATCCATCCATCCATCCATCCATCCATCCATCTATCTATCTATCTATCTA
>JANHFJ010003750.1:337953-349907 GCA_032468195.1 Cerberus rynchops
GAAAATCCATGTTTGCTGATTCTTTTATGGTTTCAAACCCATTTTCTTACATATTCACAGCTTCATTAATTCTCCTTGATGGCTTTTCATCAAGGTGAAAAAAAAAACCTTGACTAGCCTGTGTTATTGTGATTTTTTTTTATCAACTGCCCCTAGGTTTAGAATGATTTAAAGTAACAAGAGTCTTTGAAATAACATGGCAGGTGGATTTGGATGCCACAGTGAACATTAAGTAGAGGGTGGGCTCTGAATTTAGCAATACTATGTCTCCATTCCCTGGAAAAAAATATGTACAAACAAATGCTTATCACCTCCCAACAAAAATCCAATCTCTACTCAGAGAGAGGCGATTGTTTTCTACTAACATTGGAAGTTTTTGTTTATATTATTGTTTCCTTTTACTGGATTCCTATTTTACTCTGTTTATATTTGATCTTAATTTGTAGTCTGTTTTACATTTTATTCAATTCTCTCCTCCAATTTTAAAGTATTACCTTTTTAAAAAAAATATTGTTATGCTATCTTTGTTGTATTTGACCATCATTTCTGAGATGTTAACTTTGCTGGTTATTGACTATAGTTAAATGAGTTTGGATTTGAGTACAAAAATAATTATAAGAATGACAACTAAACTTACAATTGTATCCATATTACATTTCATATTGCATTTCAAACAGTGTTTAATATTTGTATGTTCACTTTCTTACAGATAATTATCCTGAATATTTAGCAGGGCTGAAATATCTTTATAAATAAATCAAAAATTATGAAGATTTTGCATATTCCTATAATTATGAATCATGATGACTAAGTTCTGTGATGTATCCGGGACAGAGAATATATAGAATGCTCTGTAAATGAAGGAAACAGTAATTTATACCATGGCTCCTAAGCATCTTATCAGAAGTCCCCTTCAAATGAAATGTTTGGATTCCTTGTCTCCTACAATGAGAACCCAGTTCATTAAGCAATTGTTTTTAAATGTCCAACAATACTCCTGTGCCATTTAGTCTCAAAATGGATTCAGATATCAAAAGACATGGCTACATTGGTAGTCTAAGCAGCAATTTCAGATAGATAGGGCATCATGTTCTATCATTAAAGCCTCAACGTGATGGCAGAGGATTCTATTAGTGAATCTGGAGTTTTATCTTCAAGAATGTTTGGTAGTTTGTACATTAGTTTTAACATCATTAATCACTGTCTTTCTTGCTATATATATATGACTTTCTTGCTGTGTGTGTGTGTGTGTGTGTGTGTGTGTGTGTGTGTGTGTGTTTGGGGGGGGGATGGAATCCATAGGTACTGTGCCCTCCCAAAATTAAATATAGATAAAATTTAGGAAAATAAAACATAGAAGAGCCTGGGCAGAGGTCAGCAAGCTAGAAAGTTCAAGTCAAGAAATATTAATATGGGGAAATTCTTTATAATGTCTGGTATTGTTCTATTTTGCCCAGTGCTCGCTCCTTCAAGAGACTGCAAGAACTAGCCAAGGTCTTTCATGAGGGATTTGGAGTTAGATCCATTCCTTCAGAAGAAAAGCCAGTTATAATTGGGTTGTTTGTATAGTCTAATACAGGGGTCCCCAACCTTTTGGACCTCAACGACCACTAAATTCATAATTTTAAATCCACAAACCACTAATATGATCTGCTTAATGTCCAGCTGGGTGGGCGTGGCTAGGTGGTCATGTGACTGGGTAACTGTGGCCAACTCGATGTCAATCACACTGAGGGGCACCTCACTGGCCTTTCCTCACCCTCCCCTCCCAATCACTCCCTACCTCCCCACCTGGGCTCCTTAGGGCCCCAATAGGAAGCAGTTGTTGGAGCTAAACAGAAAGAGTTGGCAAAACAACTGGTTCAGTTCAAATTGGATCTGACTGAGAAGGAGGTTCAACAGAAGCACCTCACTGAGGACTAGGAGTATAGGCTTTCCAAACAGGGAAAACCTATGGGAGTGCAAGGTTGTTTGGGCTCCGGCATGTGCTCTTCTTCCTGGGTGGTAGGAGTTTTGCACACTGCTTGCTGAGGTGCCTGGATTCCTGTGACGGAGGGAGGGGTTGGAGCTACTAAACAGGTGGCCAAGCTAAGTGCCTGAGGACCCCTGACTTAGTGAAGTATAAAAAATGCAAATAACTTTTCTGCGGACCACCAAATTTTCTCCATGGACCACTGGTTGGTGACCACTGGTCTAATATATCAGTGTCTTTAAAAAGATAGATGACATGGACAGAGGATGTATAAGGGGGTGGAATTACAAGGAAAGAAGAATATTAAAAGAGGTCAACCTGGTTCTGTATGAATGATAATTTCTGTCTGTTAGAAATAGTGGTTAATAGAGGTTTTGTGAGTTTGATTTGTCTTCTATATTTGTAAATGTAGAAGCGATCTATGAAAAAAGCTTTGCTATTTCTTTTTACATTTGCTTTATATACCAGTCTTCACTGGGATGCATGCTTTCTTAGCTGCACTCCATGCTTTTAGTTTATTTTTTCCACATGTAAAAACTTCTCAGTGTGAAGGATTCATTTCTCATTTATTCTCAGCAGCAGGATGCTGCATTTTTATGTGCTGGATTTCTCTGCTCCTTGCTGCAAATATTGGCTTTAATGGCAAATGTAACAATCATTCGCATAGAGAGGCTTTGTTGCTTCTAACTACTTGACTCTGTCTAAAGAATCAGAAGCAGTACCTCCATATGCACTCATAGAGGTACAGAATTACTTGGATCAAGTTAATCCAATAATGCATTACAAAGATATGAATCTGAAAGGATTCAAACACTGTATCAATCAGCATAATATTGAAAGCACAGACCTATGTGCATGAACCCAAGATTACCTGATTACCTGATTAGGATCGTGTTAAAAAAATACTTTCTTATGAAATTGATGGTAGAATTTCTGAGCATCCCAGATAGTTCTTAAAGCTCGCCAATATAATCAGAGACAGATTTAATAGAACTGTCCAAACACTTCAAAGGATAACTGCTAATGTTCCATAGCTGGAAAATTGGCAGGTCAAGGAGAAGGATAGATACTGACTTTCTACTTTTCACAAGTAGTTCTTGACAAAAGGAAAATGCTGAGATTTGGAATTCTCCAGGTGTGGCCTAAAGTAAAAGGATCCCAGGAAGACCAATCTGTCCAAATGCACAGCTTGACTAAAAAATTAGATGTGTCAGTGTATCCATTCACAAGGCCCAAGTCCTTCTGTCAAAACAATTTTCCATTTAGGAACCATCATGGCTTCCCTGCATGTGTCTGACATTGACAGTGTATGCAAGAGTATCCAAGCAAACAAACTGCCTTTTCCCATAATGACACTTGTGCCTCTAATGGCACAGATTGGGTTGAGTAAAGCATTCAAAGTGCTTCCCAAAGTTGCCACAAAGCATCTCTCTTCAACTCATGAAAACCACCGTATCTTTAACAAACCCCTTTGAAAGCTGTTCCCATCCATCTCTGTGTGCTGAAGGAGATGGCTGTACAGAAGCCAGAACGCTTTCAAAGCAGCTGCCTGACCCTTTGGAATCACATGGCTTCTTTAAATGGTTCAAAAGGGCATTTGTTTTATTTATGCTTCTACTTTTCATAGAAATGTGTTGCAATCTGAGGTACAACATATGATCTCGCACATATCAAGCTGCTCGAAGTTAAGGTGCACAATATTTAAATTGGTTATTAGAGAGACAAAAAAAATCACAGGAGCACTTGTATCATCCTTGGTAGTAAGAATCCAAAAGTAGAATTAATAGTTGCCATGTTAGGACCTTTAGTATGTATTGCTGATGGGCACACTAATGGTAGAGCTAATGCTCCTCTTTCTTAAAATACCTTTCAGTGCTTTTCACTTTGTCGCTGTGTTCCTTAACCAGTTGTCTTATGTTGATTATGCTTTTCTCTTTCCTTCCCGCTCCAACTTACAGCAAACGTATGTGACAATGAACTTCAAATTTGCCAGAATGGAGGGACATGCCACAACAATATACGCTGCCAGTGCCCGGAAGGCTATACTGGTGTACTGTGTGAGAAGCGGAGTTGTGATGTGGATCCAGATGGCTGCAGCAAAAGTTCAGGGCAAGGGGCAATATCAATACAAACCCTGCTACTTCTACTACCACCAATTGTTCCATTGGGATTCAGTGGGCTTTTTATATTGTAAGCTACGCAGCTTGGGAGACATCGGCTTCAGACTGCTTTGAGAGCAAGTTGTCCAGAAAAGAAAGAAAAAGAACCAGATGCAAATAAGAATTTTCAAAATAAGGGGGGAAATTATACAATTTTCACACATATATAGACTAAAGAAAAGGCCTGACTGAACTAAGCCATATGTATACCTTGTGGAAAACCCAACCAACCAAGACTGTTACTTCTTGGCTCAAGCTTAAGTGAGGCAGCTGCCAATATTATTACAACTACTCGACATAACGACAGCTGCAGGCACTTACACAGGTTCAAAAAGGCTTGGGTAGCCACCCCCGGATGGAAATCCAAGACAGAAACGACAAAAAAAAAAACACAAAAAAAACCTTGCTCTTTCAAACTGGTGCGCCACCGTACCTCTTCCCAGTGTGTGGACCAACCAAATAGAGGCATTCTTTGCTGTCAGTGCATTGTGGGTATAAGGAAATCTGTTTCAAAGCTGCCATATTGGCCTGCTTCAGCCCCTTAATCCCCCTTTCCAACTGTGCTTTAGTGAACGTTGCTCTGTAACCTTTGTTGGTTGAACGATCTCTTTGTCTGATGTTAGTAATGCACATGTGTACCAGCCCCAACTCAATAAATCTCAAGCCAGTCATATCCTTATATATTTTAGAAGCACTGTGCCCTGTTGACCGCAGTGCTCCCCTATTGTACAAGAGTGGCAGTAGGGCAAAAAGAAAGTATATTTATCCTTTTGTAATCAAATGAAGTTATTTTTCTTGACTAACGTAAAGCGTAGATTTTTTGTATTATTGCCAATTTGTGTTAACAATTGAGTAATGTACTTTAATCCTAATCAGATCGGGGGAGGGGAAGAGATGATTTTTAGTTCATTCTCTTTTTTTCCTCTTTTTAATTCATTTAATTGTGCAGAGATTTCTCTGTATGGGCGCAACGTGCTGGCATCAAAGAATATCAGTTTACATATTATAGCAAGTGTAATAAGATACCACCAAAGGACATTCTAAATGTTTTCTTGTTGCTTTAACACTGGAAGATTTAAGAGAATAAAAATTCCTGCATAAACTATTTCTGGAGATTAGTACTGCAGTTTCTTGATATTATTTTACCAGGTAGAAGACAAAAGAAGTTCCAGTCCAGAGCTGTGCAAACACAGCAAAAAGTTAAAACTCAACTCTCCCTGCTGTCTACAGAGATTAATTAAGAGTGACAACAACATGAGATCAATTGTTGAGGTCAGCAGACACTGGATAAGCTCCAATCAATTCAAGTTAGACTGCAGTCCTAACTGAGAAGTAAAACCCACAGCATTTAATAGAATGTTACAGTATTCTGAAAATTGCATTAGCAAAATATTCAAGTTTAATTCATCTATTCATTTTAACGCCTGTAAGCACAAGTCAAACATTGTGCAAGTAAGTTTCTGTTTGCATAACAATACTTCTAGCTTCTTTCTTTTTTCTGCAACTTCCCGCATTTTCTAAAACTCCTAAGTTTTTAGAGCAAAATATGAATCCCTTTTCATCAAGGCCAGGATTTAAGGCAGTATTATCATCATGGATAATTCAGATGTTTGTGTTGAAGCTTTCCCTCAAAATTCCAAATTCAGCATTACCATTTAATATCAAAATTCAGCTTTCTGTTATTGGTTAAGTGGATGAAATTGTGATACCATTTATCCTGTTTTTTTTAAGGGTTCAACTAGAGCACCAAATGTTAACTGCAAGCATTTCAGGTATAAGAATCTGTTGGTCTTTAACCAGACTTTGCACCTTCAACTGAAATAACTGTTAGGATAATTGACACAACATAAGTAATGTAAAAACAACCCACATTCAAATAACATTTAAAAGAACTTAAAAGGCTTAACTATCCAAGATCATAAAAAGTGTTTTGCCTAATTGGGGGGGAAAGGTTGATGATACTGGGAATGTTTGGGGAAGATATTTCCAAATGTGTAGGGTGCCACAACCCAGAAGGTTTTCAATTTCCTATTTTATTTGAAACAACAGACATTTAGTCCATGCAGAGACTCTGGAATTAATTTGGGTGAATGGAAGTAGAATTAACTGTTTCTGTGGATAAGAAACAATTACATGTTGATTACTGCTCAATCTTTTTTCATCATATGGTCAAATATTTAGGGCAAAACTCAGATTTGATGATATCAACCAGGTTGGCAATTTGTTTCCAGCATAGCTGTGGTGCAATTGAAACCAAGCAAGCTTATATTTCTTTCTGCAGCACATTGATAGGTTTTCCTATAGGAAACCATTCTGACCTCACTCCACTTCTGGTTCTATTGTTTCTTCCCCTTTGAAGGTCCTTTAAAGGGAATCCTGGCTGGACAGTTTGCATCTCTCCCTTAATACTCCAAGCTACAGAGTGGGAATAATATTTATAAAACTATCAGTTTCCCCCTGGAATTGCAGTTACCCCTCCTACAAAGAGCCAGGCTCTTTGAGTTTTTAATTCCACCACCCCCCCCTTTTTGTGTGTGTGTGTGGAATTAGGGTAGAGAAAGGGAATTTTTCTAACTATAGAACGACGGCTGCTTGCAGTGAGGCAGTGATTGATCAACAGTCTATGGTCCTTGTGTTCCATTTTTCTGAGCTAATAAAAGTAAAATCCCAGATCATTCTCCAATTTTTTTTTCTAAGAATCAGTAATGGAAGTTATCAGTGACATCAGCCAGTTAGTCAAAAGAGGCAAGATAGCAGAGCATCACCAACTCAATCAAAGCTTTGACCCCTTTTGTACATGGATCAATGTGACACACAATATAAAGGGCAGAAGTTCAGTTGTAAGGGCATGATTGGTCTCTTGCCTTATCTGATTCACTCCTGTAGATTCCACTGGCAATAGTGTTGTAAAAGTGTATGGATAACACCACAAACACTCTGTTGTTTTTACAAAGTTATTTCAAAGCTCTAGATAAAGAAAAAGATTTTTTTTTTTTGCAGGTCATGATAATATTTGCTGTTAAAATTCCACCAGGACAATTTGTTTTATTATATATGTGCTGGAAATATATACATAAGTTATGTATATAAAACAGATTCAGGTTACAGTGGAAAAAATGTATGCTATGGTTATATTAATTCAGATCAACAGAACTTTTGTAAGCAACTTATTGCTGATTGCTTTGCACGTGTGCTCAAAGAATAGAGCTTCAACAGAGGGAAGATTTGCTTTGGTTTACCTAAGAAGAATGTGTGGTGCCTAATGGTCTCAAAGGTTGGATGTTTAGGCCACATTCTATGAGAATCCATGAAGGGTCTGCTTTCTCCCTCTGTCTTGAAGGTAAGAAATGAACTCTGGGATTGAAATGGAAGAGAGAAGGCAACGTGTACTGATTTGCAGCCAAAGCATCTCTTCAGGGTTTGAGATCAACAATTGGTCAGCTTTTGAAAAAAAAAGATCAAGAAAGTACAAGAATTAAAAATGTGAGGTTCATGAGAAAGGGTTTTATTGGGTGCACTACAATAGGCACACTAAATCTCATTAAATCATGTGGGTGTTTGGGGCTAAATCATATAAACAAAAAAAAATTCCACAGCTGAATCCCACTGGAATGTATTCAAGGATTTCTTTAGCAGAATAACTGAAATAATGGAAGGGAAACAGTGGGTACCACTAGGATATCTTTGTGACACTTTCAGAAAACAGAATAAAAGAATTGGAAGGGAGGTCTTCTAGTTCTCCTGCTTAGCAGGAGCTCCTCTACCATTCTGGACACATGGCTGTCCAATCTCTTCTTAAAATCCTCCTTGTTGGAGCACCCACAAGATCTGGAGGCAAGCCATTCCTATGATTAATTGTTCTGTCAGGAAATTTCTCCTTATTTCCAGCTTGGCTCTCCCATTGATAATCTTCCACCCATTATGTCCTGCTCGAAGGTGCTTTGGAGAATATTGGATGACAGCTATCATGTGTAGAATACTGCTTCTGTTATAAAATAGATATAGATAAAATAGATATAAAAGGGGTAGTCTGTATAAAGTCAGTCACATCACAACATCTCACAAAGCTGGACCATTCCTAGGGTCGTAGGGATAGAAAGGAAGAGAAATTAGCAAACCGATATTTAGAGACTTTGGTAGAGCAGCTTACAGGAAATTTTGCAGAGATAAACTTCACTGAGAAATCTGTAAGACTTTTGAAGAACTTGGATCCACAAATATGAACATGATTACACCCACGGGAGGTTTAAACGATGGCATTTCAAGTTAAGGTTATTTGCTTTCATGTTATCTCAGTGAAAATCAACCAAATACATTTCTGGAAGTCATAAGAGAGAGATTTTTTTGAACTTTTTTTGGAAAATATCTAGAGGTTGACTGTAGTAATACAGCAGTAGATCTTGTGTTAACTGCCCATCTGAAACATTCCAATATATCCTAAACTTTAACCTATCTAACAAGGTGTACAAAAAGCTTCTGTAACACATATGCACAAAAATAAAAATATTTCTTCATGATTTCACTAACAGACCCTTATTTAGTATTTAAAAGAAGTGTCAAGCTACGACAGTAGAAAGGGCTGTTCCAGCAAATAGTGTTTATTCTGAATCCCAAGGTGCAATAAATTCTTGTTCTTCTTTTTATTAACCCAATTATTTTGAGTGACAGCAAGAGGCAGAGCAACAGATACTTGAAGAAATTGAGGCAAAAACACCCACCAAACCATGGTTTCAAACGCAAGGATCCAAAGTTGGCAACAGAGGTGAATTTGCTGATGAGTAGATATTCTGTCAGACCCAGTGCAAATATTTTATCAATATAATTGCCTTGAGTGGAAAATAATTAGCACCAGCAAAGTCCATGGAGAACTGCATATGTTCAGCAGCTACAGTTTTAGAAATTCTTGATAGGTTTTCTTCTTTCTTTAGGAGAATGAATATTTTCCTGGCCAATTGTTTACAGGAGCAATCAGCAGGATAAAAAGTCTAAAAAGTCTATAGACTTACCAGAGTTGCTTCCCAGGAGCTTATAGAAAGCCCTTCCCCCCTCCAAAAAAAAAAAACCAACTGCAGCATTGAGTGAAACGTGTCAAGACCTTTGTACTAATGCAGTTGATGGTCTGTTTTGTTATTCATACCCACAGCCTCTTAGGGTATACTGGAATAAGATAAGCAAAGATAAATTAAAACTTTGGCTGACTGCCAACCCCATCCCACATGAAATTGTAGATTTACACCAGAAGTGTACTCATGATAATAAACAGAAAAAACTATATTGCAGCCTTACCGAGAAGTGCAAATGCAAATACAGCTGATTGGCACACGGCACCAAGGATTACTTCTAATTAAAGTGGATTTCTAATATTAAAATGTGGAATTTAAGCTGCCTGGAAATGTTTTAGAACAGACGAAAGAAAACACAAGGTAATTGTCATAAAAGTTGTACATCAGCTATCCTCATACATTTGGAGCGTTATGTATATTTGGGTGGTAGAGCACATTTTATTATATTGAGATTCACCTCCCAATCTAAATTACTATAACAGTAAGATGTCTTTGCTATCTCTGCATATCTAAGGTGACTCCAGGTTTTGTTTTCTTCTTTTTGCTATAGCCTTATTTCTCAATTTTGACACTATTAAGATGTGTGGACTTCAACACCCAGAATTCTCCAGGCAATTCTGGGAATTGAAATCCACACATCTTAAAGTTGCCAAGGTTGAGAAACACTGCTCTTATCGTTTTTTTTCCTCCTCAAGAAAGGATAAAGAGGATGCCCTGCTGGTTACACAGATACATCCTTAAAGTTTTATTGGCAACTGTGCAGAAAAACTGTTCTCCGTCTTGTAGAATATTTTTATAACCTCTCAGTCTGGTTACAGCTCTAAAATTTCCAATTGATTTCCCATCCAACTACTAACCAGATCTACTATAGCAATGCTTAACTTCCAAGTTTCTATTGAGTGCTACCTAATCTGACAATGGCCAATTCCAGTTTCAACATTTAGGATGTGACCTGAAGGTCTGTATTTAAAAGGAGGAGTGAAAATCTCATTTGGCATACTGAAACCTTTTGACATGTCTCAAAGTACCTCTCTCGATACTGATCAACATAGGTCTGTGACAGGTGATTATTGGATGTCCTGAAACAACCTGTCCATCAACCTTGTAATTACACAAAGAATTCCCTTCCAGAATTTATACTGAAGGGATGCTTATAATTGGAAATACAGAATTATATTCAGGGTATATTCATAATTGAGGGTATATAATCTGGCATTATTGCCTTGTAATTCTGTCACTCTTGAGAGTAGTTTTGAACTTTTTTAAAAAAAAGTTTGAAGGCACATTATTCCAACTCATTACAAACAAAGAGATTATTACTGGTTCAGTGAGTCAATCTCTGTATAAAAACATCTAGTTCAGTTCAACAAAATTCAGCTTCAATACCCAGGTTGTCTTAACAGTTTTACTGTACAGCTAGTTAAGCTGCAGCAAATGGTGGATTATCCTGCCAATGAGAAAAGCATCTACCAAATATGGGTCTGAGGAGGTGGCAAATTCTGACAGCTGGAATGGTGAAAATCTTTCAGATTCAGATATGAGGAAGCATCTCAGTGAAGCCTTACTTGGAAGCCATTGGCCACTTCCTCGAAATGCAGCTTTTGATCCACTGAGGTAGGGTGACAAATACCGTACTTGATCTCATGCATCAGGAAGCCGGTCAGTGATTGTGGTAATAGTTGAAACAGAAGTGTCTAATAGATTTCCTGATAGCACAACAAGACCCACACATGCACATGCAACAAAAGCTGCTGACTGAAATGGGATCCTGATGTGGAGGTGTCCTTCAAGTCCTTAATTAGCTTAAATTAAAACAAAACTAATTTTAGGGGACATATTGGTGCACAGCAAATTTAAGTTAATAGAGGATTCAATAGTTTTTTTTTTTAAATCAAGCAATGATGAATCTCCTATTTCTGTTTTGGAGCTATGATGGTACAGTGGTTAGAATGCTGTATTACATAACTCTGCTGACTGACTGCAGTTGGATTCACACTGGCTCAAGGCTTCCATCCTTCTGAGATGAGGACCCAGATTGCTGGGGGCAATATGCTGACTCTGTAAAGCGATTAGAGAGGGCTATAAAGCACTGTGAAGCGGTATATAAGTTTGAGTACTTTGCTATTGTTATGACCAAACTTCAAAAAAAAAATGACTATGACTGTTGGCTTCTCTTTTTCTTACTGTCCTTTCCAACAAACACTTCCTAACTATAGAGAACGATTATTTCTCATTAAAATCTTCCCCAAATGCAAGGCGGCATAGTATTCTTGGCACAAGTTATATTACTGATCTGTGCAGAAAGATCCAACACACCTTTTCTATTTTCCTAAAGCTGTGTTGAGGGGCTTCAAAGGACATTAAAAAATCCAAGCTAGATAAACATGTGAGGTTCAGGCTAACTGGTGTATAACTAATCTGCTAATGCTAATTACTGGGGAATCCTTTAAAAAAAGGTTCCCAGGTTCTGTTCCATGTAAAAGAGAAACAACAAAAACAATACCGCAATTCAAAGCATCTTCTTAATCCTATCATAGGGAGAATGTAAGCCTGAGCTGTATGAACATCCACCAATCTCAGTTGAGACCTTTGTCTGAACTTGAACTGAACTAGAAGCATTTCAAGTGGTCACATATACCATGGTTGGGTAAATGAAGCAGTGTTACTGATTTCACATACATATTGTGTGATTAGTGTTCTGAACGTGTAGGAAGTTAGCACCCACTCCTCTCCTAGGAGAATGAAATATTCTAGGAAATA
>JANHFJ010003750.1:399893-418747 GCA_032468195.1 Cerberus rynchops
GAGCTTTTCTCCGCGAGCCAGATGAAATGCTCAAAAGAGCCATATCTGGCTCGCGAGCCATAAGTTCCCGACCCCTGTTCTAGACCGAAACCCTGTTTTAAAATTAAATGCAAATATTCTCAGGTTGCTACATTTAGAAGCATTTAAAACTCATAACTTGACTACTGGTTTAGATGAAAAGCAAGAAATGCATGTTACTCAACCAAGTTCAACACTACTTTTTAGAAAGGTATGAAACTAGAATCCCTGACAGATATTACCATCAATAGAAGATATTATTTGTAGCTCAGGGTTGAACTGTGGAGTCATTGGTCTCTCCACATGTCTATCAGTTATGAGCAGAAGAGAGACAGCATCCTTCACCACATATAAATCCCAATTCTTCCCATACTGCTTTGCCAAATAAACAAAATTCAGGTAACCTGATGGAGTTTTTTCCCCTACAATTCCATTCATTGGCCCTATCTGCTGGGACTGATGGGATTGAAAACCAATACACCTGGAAGCACCACGATATCCAACATCTGCAACTACAAAATGTGGACAGACATTTGGACCGAATTCATGGCAATTTTGTTTTTTGTGCTGCTGTTCCTCATATCAAAAGTAAAACACCTGTAAAAGCCTAAACATGTCTAAAACCATTCTGATCTTGGACTCTCTGTATGGGATCAGTTATGTACTAAGTGATGCAGGATTATTGTTTCGATCCCTCTACATTTTCTTCCTTTCAATCATTTTATCCACTCCTTCCTTGAAGATGATTTCAGAATGCCAACATTTAAGATGTCGATGTTAGGCTCTGTTGTGCTTATTTATGCTTTGCAAATTATCTTATCAGAGGCTTTTTCAGGATATTTTACCCGATTCTGTCTTTATATTGGTTTGTTACTATTTGATTTTATTATAGTTCACTGTATTTGTACTATGGGACAACTTGATTGAAAAATAACCTGTGAATTTAATAAATGAAACAAATAAAATAAAATCAGACATAAAATCAGAGTCTAAAAAAAAAACTCCTGGTAACTGCATTCAAAATAGTTGTTTATAAACTATAAGGAATTATTTAGTATTAAGCAGGGATTAAACTGAATTTTGCTTGGGGAGTCACACCTCAAGATTTTTATTATCTTCAGCCTCCAGGGTGAAACAGCAATAACTAAGAATACACATAGTTTGCAAGATTAACTCCAAGGTTTAAACTGGTTTCTCTATTTAAGGGGGGGGGGGTGAGAGAGTTAACTAATAGCCCAAAAGTGCCAGGAATGTAAAACTAGTTTAAAAGCACATTTTTTAAAAACAGAAGCTAAGCAACAAGACATATCTGGAGTTTAATTAGTCATATGACTGAACCACTGAAAACACAGGAGTGTATTTAGAAGCCTCATGGTTTATTTGAATTTAAGTTGTAGAATTCAGCAAGATTAAAAAGTATCAGTTTTTTTAAAAAGGTGCTCTAACTGCTGAAATGTCAAAAATTTCTACTGCTGCAGCATAGCAACTGTAATAATATTAAACAGACCAAACAAGCCCTTGAGTGCAGAATTAGGGGACCATAGTCACTGCCTAGATGGGGCAATCTGAACCTCTCAATTTAACAAATTGCAAGGATGAAATTGGAAATACTGCCCCAAGTCTTCTGCCCATAAGAAAAAGAAAAATCATTGCACTAGCAGCAGCTTATTAGATATAGGCTGATAAGAACCCAAGTTTTATCTAAATAACCTCTACTCTAAATCAAGGCTGGGCTATACATTCAGCACTTTGTTTTTCACTGCATAAGATACAGAGGACATATCTGGCGAAACCTTAGAAGATTAGGCAGGAACAATCTAGTTTGGTGAGGCAAATCCAATTATAGCGTATATCATTAAATGATTTTATTTTTGCCCCAGTAGGAAACATCTTCCAGTTTTAAGGGACAGATTTGGATGGGGGGTGAATTATTACCTTCTGCTACTGCTTATTCCATCCTTTCTGGCCCTTTAAAAAGATCAGAAACCTAAAGAAACCCTATTCTGACTATCAGACAGTTACATGCAGCTCTGGGCAAATAAAAACATTACTATAATATTATATAAAGGAAACCTTTAAATGTAGCCATACACTATTTTGTTATCTTGCCAGGTCTGGAACATGCATGAGATTAGAACCCATAACAAATTACATTTTAGTAGTCTGTTTATGAAAACGTGTATGAAAAGTAAAAAAAAAAAAAACCAGGGCAATAATATAACAAATCAATTCCAGTCTCATCAGTTTTTATTAGCAAATTTAAAAAATGTATCAGGAAAAGAAAACTCAAACAAACCTGAGTCCATATGCCTGGAACTCTTTCGAAGTCCATTCAGTCGTTTCTGTGTAATTAAAGACACCCCAGTTAGAGATTACTTTCTAAAATAGGCATAGTTCCTCTTTTCATGTAAATTCTATTCAATCAGAGCACCATTACGTCACATTGGTGTTTTCACCCCCAAATCTTCTAGTTTTATATGCTGGCCTGAGATTATCTTCAATTCTGCTGACCACAAAATGCTAAGTACGTGACCAGAACTCAATGAGTCAATTCATGTAATTTCAGCTAACCAAAAAGAACATTTATATATAAAGTGGAATCTGAATTTATCTCCTTCATCATTTACTTCATTCCATAAAATAAAGGGATTAAAAAATAATTGCTAATGCTTTCCACATTCCCATTTTCAGTTCATGGTGTTTTGGCGGGCAGAGGCAGCACTGGTTCTCCTTTCCTGCCACAAGTGGTGCAATTCACCTCACCAATGCAAATGCAGGAAGCTGTAGGAGGGCTATGAGGAACAACCAAGCGGAGTGAAATGAAGCAATGTAGCCATTTGCTTCACTCTTAGCTGCAAAAGGACATGATGTTTCATGAAAGAGTTTCAGGTGTGCTTTGTTTTCTTCTTTGTTGAAGTGAAACACACCCTTGAAGGCCTGTACATTCCTAATGTTTCGTGCATACAGTTATTTACAAGAACTTCTCGGTCACTGTAATGTGACCTTTCTTGGCTGCAAAGCTGCCATTTGTCCTACATTTAAAACTTCTTGCAAACTCTGAAATTAAAATGATACTGTCTGAACAATTTGTGACTGAGCACTTATCCCTTGATTGCATGTTGGTGAAGTGCCTGGAAAGGAGAAATACGTTCTTTAAAAACCCTCCAGAGAAGCACCACAAGCAGAACACTGAAGCTCATCATTTTATATCCCCAAAACAGCCACTCAATGAACTTTAAACCAGATCTAGAGCTACTTTTGAATTGATATAATGCCCTTTCAAAGACTCTTTGTGAATATTGTCTGTTTTATTTTTAAATAAAATAGTTTAAAATAAAAGCGTTCAGACTCTTTATGAATCTTGTCTATTTTATTTTTAATATTTTACTAATCAAAGCTTAGTATGAAAAGTTGCTGCATCAACTTCTAATTGACTGATGGAAAAGGTATGCCTGGAACAGAATTCAAAAACACTGTTGCACCACTCCTACCACATTAGGAGCCATATTGTAAAAACTCTGCTGCCCCATTCAAACTTTCCATTTCTGCCATCGTATATTAGCATCCTCCACATGGCCAACTCGCCACAGGCAACTCACCATAGGCAACTTGTCACAGCTAACTTGTCGTGGGAGAGCTTGCCATGGGACAACTTGCTATGGGACAAGAGATACACTAATATCAAAGAAATGGTGAAACAGAATCATTAAAGAAAGGATGCCAAAGGAGGGACAGAATGAAATGCGAATGACAAAAATTAAAATAATATATTATTTATTTTTAATAATTAAATTGAATTGTTAAATTGTCCCATGGTGAGATGTCCATGGTGAGTTGTCCACAATGAGTTGGGTGCGGCAAGCTGAGCGTGGTGAGTTGGCCCCAAGTTGTCCCATTCTGCCTCCATGAAGCAGCATAACTTCATGCTACCATGAGATAATACAAGCTTTTATTATACAAAGCCACACAAAAATATCAATTGTTTCTGAAATGTACAGTATGTTATTATAGTTAATGTTTTAATGTGTGTGAAACTTTTGAACAGCAATTACAAAGTTCACTTTCTATCAAGAGTATGTTTTCACCATAAAAGAAGACTTAGCATATTAAAAGGTCACTGTAGTAATGAATATGCAATAATGATGTACTGCAGTTGGAAGGAACATATGAAAAATGTTTGGTTTTATGGGGAAGAACAGACACAATGAGCAAATGGTAATATCTTGCCCAGAGTAATATTTAGAGAAGAAAAAACTGTATTTAAAAACAGATATCTATATATTTGATAGATTTTATGGAGAAGATAAATGAAAAATAGAGAAAGTATCAATTATTCTTTATAGGTAACTTTCTTGCATGACTGTGATCCTTCCAAAATGTGTCTGATTTCCTAAAACATGCACAGCTTCCTTTTAAAAGCAGAGATTCAAAACCTATCATTTTCATTTAGAGAAACATTCTATCTAACTACATAAAAAAACAGAGCACTTTTGAAAAATGTAGTTATAATAAAGGTATATTATCTTTCATTTTTAAGAAATCTGTAAGACTGCCAAAATTGGGGACTCTTATTTGCAAGGTACATAAGGTAAGTTACTGAGAAGACACAGTATTAGAAAAATCTGTCATAATCTCTATATTAAGATTGGATGGAAGAAAAAATATGTCCCAAAAACCTTTTAAAACCCTGCCTTCATTTAGCACAGAGCTGCACACTTCCCAGATAACTTCAAGTACTGAACAAAACTAATTTCTACTATTAGGTAGTCATATGAACTGCATTTCATTTTGTAATTTAATTTTATTTCTATGAATACATGTAAATCAAATTCAACTAAAATTAAAGGATTGGCTTTTTTTCCTAGTGCCCCAAGTAGGACTGGGCATAAATAATTCATTCAGGAACTTCATGGACCAGATGTCACTCCATCCTAGATACAAAAATTTTTAAAAAATACCCTGCATATTTTAATTTCTTTCACTTTTTAGCTCACTTTTAAAATTGGTCCATAAACTTTCCAGCTAAAAATAAAGGCAATTAAAGTTTAGACCCACTTAAAAGAAAACAAGACATTCTCTAAAACCTAATTAACTGTGTTCTACCTTGGAGCTTGGCATATAAGTATTTGGGGTCCTGGGACACTCCAACAAAAAGAAAAATAAACAGCCTTAATTTCCTTGCCAAATGTTTGAAATGTTATAAAGAAAGTAAGTTCAAACATATGCTACAAATATATTGTAGTCAATTTCTCCCTGCCAACAATGACTTTTAAATTTGACATTGTATGTTTTCCCAAGAAATACAGTGTAGTTTTATATTCATGCCCTTAACCTTAGACTGAAATGGTTTACTATGCAATTATTACTTCTAATAAGAATCAATAAATTACAATTTAGGCCCATTAATATCATTTCCTGAAATTTACTTTGCAGTTGTAATACCGAATGGGTAGCTGGTAAACAGTGTACTCTAATGCTAAATACACACAGGCCATCCTATCCTTCATAATTGGTGAATGATTAATTTGCTACTCCCTCAAAGCTTTCCAATTTCTGATCATTCCAGCAATGTTATCATTAGTGCAATTTCAGCTGTGCTAAACCTGCCCATCAGGGATTTCCTCTGATGAATAACAGAGAATATTATGTAAAGCAAAGATGAATTATTTCTCTCAAAGAGGGAGGAAATGTTGTTCTATGAACAAATTTAGTTTTCTCTCAGATTAATAGTTGCCACTTTACTACAGAATTTAAGGCAAACACTGTTTGTATTTTGAAACCAAGACTTAACATTCCAGTTCCAAAGTTCTTTCCACAAGTGAATAATATACACTTCAAAAATTATACAGGTTGCTCTTAATAAAACCAAGAATAAAAAAAAGAATGAATGGTTAAATAATCTAGTCCTGTTTGTCTTTTCATTTCAGATTCTTATATTTTAGAGCTATATTTAGAAAGAAACTACACAATTGTAGATCCCACACACTGCAACAATAACCACCCTAGATTCTTTTCATAAACTCTCCAAATGATCCATTGTCCTGAAATTAACTTCTCATAGAACAAATGTCACTTACCATTATCATTCAGTCAAAATGTTTACATTTGCTAAGCAATTCTTAGACAGCTTTATAAGATCAGCATTTTGCTGCTCGTTTTATTGCACACCAACTGAAAATAGCAGAGGATTGCAGTCATTCATTAAACGCTATATAAATATATCACGGAAATTTAGATCAGGTAACTCTCCCGCTGCATCCTGGACTAGCCCTTACTTGTGAATTTAGAGACTTTGTTTTTTCTTGCTTTGTGTTTTCTGTTCATCTCCGGTATGCTGAAAACATTTGAAAAAAAATTATGCAAATCCTGCAATACTTGCTAAAGCATGGTCCAAAATGGATGAAGGACATGCAGGATTTCAATTGCAGAGTTATGCATTTAATTACTACACTCCTTGAAATCAATAGGCTTTAACAATGCTTCATTTTCAGCAGTTGAATCCTTTATTTCTCTTTTTAATCTAGGATTGTGCAAGGAGTGCAAACACAAAGTTCCTTCAGAAATCATACAGACTTTTTAAAAAAAAACCTCTGTCGGGGCTAAAAGACAGATATGAAAAAGGAGGCATTTTGATCATATTCACAACAAATACTACATCAAATCTAAAAAAAGGCACACTTACCTCATGTTTCAGGGTTCCGTGTTCTGAAACAAATGTAAAAATTGGCATGGTCACTGTCAGAACGCTCACACAACAGTAATCCCTAACTCAGGGATACAGTGAGAGTACACAGAACGACTTTGTTTTGCTAGCTGATAACCTGTTTTATGCTCCAACAACCCTGAGGCTCAGCTAGTTATTTTGCAACTGTATTTACTTTTATTGGCTCAAATCAGGCAGCACTGAACAGCTATAAAAAGTGTTGGGTTTATGCTTAACTCCATGACACATAGCTTTCTGAACCAACAGATTGCCTAAAATCTCTGAAACACTCGGAAGTCTGCAAAAACTTACAGAGGTGAACATTTTCCAGTTTTAAAAGTATGCAGTGATTTGAATCCATATTTCAGCAAGAACAATTGCAGTTTCTTCTCCCCCAAAAAACTATATCCTAGCATTATTATTACATTATATTACATTGATTTCTTATTCTGATGTAAGACTTGCATGGATTTTTTTTCATTACACAATGTGCATGTATTTTGTGCACATTTCTCTGATAGACAAAACATACCAAATCCTAATCCGTCTTAAGCCAAATATTGAAAGAACTTTGGACTGATCCACACATATACAACAATCACTTAGACAGTAGATTCCATAAGTGATTGGCACGCGAATGAGACTTTTAAAAAGTTGTCCTATAAACAGAATGTTAATATTTCTTCTTTTAACTTCAAAAATAGTAATCTAGATCCAAAAACCAGCTGGACAAGCTTTGAACATTCAAGAACACTCATTTGCATTTATCAAATTATAATTCTCCTCTAAAGGAATCCTGATTTGATATGGGAGAAGAAAGGAAGTTTTAATGTTACTGCTGAAATCCTCCAGTCATAATTCTGATCCAGAAAGGTTTTTTTATATCCTAGCCTCTTTGTTTTAATCTGAGTCAGTTCACTACATTCATTTTAAAACATCAAATTTTGAATCAATGAATGATAAGAAAGCATGTGATAGATATGGTATATATGAACTAGTCACTGCTAATAGCTATGTGGATAGATAGATAATAATCAAAAGGAAGCTAATATTGCTGATTTAAAAAAAAAACAGAACAGTGTTTGCATGATATATTCTGAAGCGCAATATTAAAAATGTAGAGGAACCACAAAGCAAAATATAAAGTTCACATTTGTAAATATGTCTTACAAAATCAAAATGAAAACCATCATAATTAATATTACCAAATAAAAAATAATCAAGCTCTTAAAAGATCATGAGATGGTGCCTAGCTCTCTCCTTTTTTAGAAAACACTAGCCCTATTATACTATAGTAAAACTGGTTTACTTCACAAGAAGGTAATGCCTTAAGAACAAGGGGAAAAAAACAAGAGAGAGCTGAATTATATATGCATCATAAAATGGCTTATGAGCAATGAACTTCAAATTAGAACATTTTAATATGCACTCAAAGTAACACACAATTCAAGACATGAGTGAACTTGCCCTCTATTTTATTTGAATAGCTTCTCATGAAATGAAATATGATTCTCCTAATTTGACAAGAGATGTTGTAATGCACAAGATAGAATTGTTTAATTTTAGGCAGGAATTTCTTCTCTCCATTGCACAACTGAAAACTGACCCCAAATAGACTATTATGCAAAATGGTTTTAAGAATCTACAAATCTTGTTGGTGCATCCCACCATGGATGTGTGAAAAATGGGTCTTATGTCTACAGGAAAATCTTAATAAGAGAATTTCATGTGATAAAATTCACTACAAATTCACTTCTTATGAACACAAATCAACGAAACAAAATATATGCATCTATAGCATTAATATACAGCCTAACATGCAGCAAAGTTCTTTGCTGTACATATATTATAGAAACAATTGTACTCAGATTGGCTATGGATCACTCCACAAACAGTTGAAATGTTTGAAGTCAAGTGTTAGAAAGGCAGTAAGGCCTCTAAGTAAGGACTTATGACAGATTACAGTCCCTGAAGCAGATGGGATGGCATTAAAAGGTAGAGATCAGCAGCCAGATAGTGAATTCTAGTCAGCACAATCTTTCCAGATAAAGGTGAGGTTGTGGGATTGCCCATTTGCACTCCAGACAGCTGTTCCTCATGAGCAGACTGTCGGAACTGTCAGCATAAACTGATGGGTTGAGTGTCTAGGAGTCAAAAGATTTCAATCAAGCTCACAGCCATAATTCAACCTACATAAACACAAGGTTAATACAAACCTCGCTTTCTTAAAAACTTTTGGATGTAATTAATTTATAGTTAGAGATATTCTGATTAGAAGGATAAGAGAATCAAACCTGGGGAGTCAACAGTCTTGCATATTTTTTATTTTTTAGTGGGCTTTCCCCATGCTGCTGAGAATCAAACTGGCTTTCAATAAATAGTTGCTAACATGGTACATTCGTTTTCAGATCCATACGCTTCACTGCATCTTACAAAGACCTTGGCAAAATGGAGTGCACATATTATGCATAAGTAGATGGAAAAACTAGAGTAAGTGGATAGATTTATGTACTTTGTTTTACTAAAGAAAGGGAAATAGAGGGAGGAAGGTGAATTCACATAAATGCTGATAATGTAAAGTTAGTATAGGTAGTCACTTAGCAACCATTCAAAGTTACAATGGACTACCTTGGGACTACTAACAACCCAGATTCAAATTTCTGACAGTTGTGGGGGATGTGGGGGCATGGTCACATGACTCAACAACCGCAGCATTCTCAGAAAAAACTGAACTGGTCACATGACTTATGTAAAACAACAATAGTTGTTTTATGACTATTACAAATTACAGATGTGATGGACAGGCTCCATTACGATCATAAGTTGAGGACTATCTGTAGTCTCATGAAAAATGAATGTTCCTCCAAGAAGTCAAAGTGGCTTTTAATGCTTTTGCTCATTTTCGTTATAAAGAATTGAGAATTGGGACATATCAGGAGAAATATAAAAATAAACTGAGTGCTGTGGAAATAGGAAACTAAAGGACATGTGGTACAACAAAACAACATAGGATCAAGAAGAAAGGATGCAAAACGAATGAGGTTGTCATGTTGAGGATGAGACACTGAGTGAATATCTTGGTTTGGTCTCACAGAGTTAAAGAGTGAGGATGGAATATAGAAAGACTGAGAAATCTGTGGTCAAATGGAATTCTTGGGATCCTGAAAAACAGACTCTTTAAGAACAAAAAGACACAGTGGAAACAAAGATGGTTTTCAAAGGATAGAAAGATGTGGAACACTGTTTTCCAACCTTTTAAGATCTGTGGACTTCAACTCCCAGAATTCCCCAGCTAATTCTTGGAGTTGAAGTCCATACATCTTAAAGTTGCTAAGTTTGAGAAGCATGGGTGTGAAAGGAAAGAGAAAATAGAGTTTGTGTAAATTAGATTTAATTAAATTGCCTTTTCTTTATTTTCTTTCCTCACACCTTGAATTTCTCTTGCTTACCACCTTATTTCATGTTTGCATTTTGCATATTGTTGTTTACTCTAAAGAGAAATTGTATTCTGGATATGTTCCTTTTTTATTTAAATTTTTCTTCTTTGTTTAGTATCCATAGCATTTTTCAATTTGTATTTTTATGTCTTGTTCCACATGAAAAAGCTGCTGACTTCTGCTTTAAAAATATACCTAAATATGCAAAAGCTAAACGCAAAAAAATACCTAAATATGTAAATTCTAAATGTAATATACGTGCACACTCATACAAAATTATGAGAAGTTACATCTGTCAGCTGGAAAAATTCAAATTTACCTTTGCATAATACTCTACAAATCAAAAGAACTGAGTGTTTTTCCATTTTTTGTTGAGTATTCTTTGAAAACAAGGCAAAGGAATTGGTATAACATTTTCTACTGAGACCGCTAGTTCCTCTTTTTTTTAGCATAATTACAGGTACTATTCCGTTTCCAATCAAATTAACTGTTTACTATTGATCTAATATAGTAAGGACTTTACAAAATTAAATTTTAACAAGGAAGAATTTAAGCAATCAGGTCTAAGCTATGCTCAGTGAAAGTGTCCAGGTGTTGCCATTCACTTTAATGCTATTAACTTAAAAAAATATTCACAGCCACACCCTATACAGTCTTCAGACCTGCTGACTTCTGTGCTTATATAAATGTTTTTCTGGAAGGAAACCAAACTCTATCTTGCTAAAACAGAACACAGGTGTGATCAAACAGTGATAATTAAGGTTTTTTTAACTTCCCTTTTGTAGGCAGTAATGTCATTTATATTTATAAAATAATAATCACTGTTAGGAGGTCAAGTTACTTTTTTCAGGAGACAGGCCAATAAGCAGACAATCAAAACAGAAATCTATTAGTTCTCTAGTAGTAGTAGACTTTTTATAGATTATTAGTAGACTTTTTCACTATCTAAAGCAGTGTTTCTCAACCTTGGCAACTTTAAGATGTTTGGACTTCAACTCCCAGAATTCCCCAGCCAGCTTTGCTTTTGAGAAACACTGATTTAAAGGTTTGGCAGTGAAACTTAAATCACAGCAAGCTTGCAACTTCCTTCCATATCAGTTACTAGAATAATAGAATTGAAAGAGAGTCTAGTCCAACCCCTGCGCAAACAGGAGACTCTATATCATTCTGGACAAATGGCTGTCCAATCTCTTTTTTAAAATATCCAATGATGGAGCAAGCACAACTGATGATGAAGGGAGAACAGCTGACTCTAGCACTCTCCAGATGTGTAGACTTCAACTCCCAGAATTCTCAGCAATGGCCATGTTGGCTGGCAAAGTCTGGATCATCTAGAGAACATTACTCAGTTTGGGGAGTAACTCATCTAGACAGCGGTTACTCTCTTGAGGAAAGGTAGTGCAGAGAATAAGGGGAGGGAGTTTTCAGTCTCATCACCAGAATATCTGTTTTGATAGCTGCAGCATTTCACTATCTCTGAGTTATATTTTGAGCATTAACCAATTAATTTAAAATAATGAAACACAAGTATCTGGCTGCTTGCTCATTTGTCTGCAAGACAGCAATCCAAGTCTGGAAAATAAATCAGTATTCTTAACTAACAATTACCAAACAGGATGATCAGCTATGGAAGCATCACATAAATCCCTTTTCTCAAATAGTTATGCTCAAAGCAGACAGGTATAAAGCCTGTCATTTTGGGAAAGATTTTACATACTCCTAATACTTATCCTTTCTTATCTTACTCAACATTAAAATTGTACAGTCCTGTGATTTGTCTCACCAATTGGTCACAAAAGTTTGCAAATTTTCTCTCAAGTCCTATCATGGGTGAAATAATTAAATTATTTATATTCAACTGCCAGAGGCAAAGATCACATGCTGACAACTTCATGGATTAATGAATAAATTATCATATTACAACATCAAAGATGCAGGATGTTCTTCTCCAATTTATTTAAAACTTCTGACCTGATTTTCTAAATTTAGAAAACTACCCTATTTAAATGATCAAATTATGAACAGAAGACAGGTTGATCTATTATTCTGTATACCTGCAGGAAGGGCTTTGTGAAAAATCTAAGTTGCCATGTTTGGCTTCAGTAATCTGGCTAAAAAATAAAAGCTTACTCAAAATTCCAAATGGTTTCCACATAAGGTTGTGAACAGTGGAGTATCTAAACCAGCATTTAATAGTCAACAGATGCTTTTGAGAAGGTTAAATAAAGGCATAAAGGATATAATTGCTTTCTGCCTTTCTTCCATTGTCATGCCTAGAATCTGCTATCAAGTGTTTGGAAGTAGATGACAATTTATTTATTTGCATCCTGCCTTTATATTTTTACAAATAACTCAAGGAGGTGAACATACCCAACACGTCTTCCTCTTCCAATCTCTCTAATAACAACAAACCTGCAAGTTGGGTTGAGCTGAGATTCTGTGACTGGCTGTGAAAGTCACCTAGCTGACTTTCACGTGTAAGGTGGGACCAGAGCTCATGGTCTCCTATCTATGGAGATCTCACTCACTCAAATCATGGTTGTCCCAAAGGTGCTTTTTCAAGAGGCAACTAACTGCTTTTTTCTTTCTGCTCTGAGCTGAAGAAGCTTCTTGAATGAGAAGTGAAACATCTTCAAAGAAAAACCAGAAAGCCCACTTAACTCTTGAAAAATTATGGTCTCCTGCTTTCTAGCCACTAGACCGAACTGTCTCTATGATGATGATTATAAGCTATAATTAATGGTTGCCTTCTCCAATTTATAAATTCCTCCAAGTAAACTTCTGAATTCTGACATTGACCACTCTCAACCGTAATCCCTTCCAAAACTTCTTCAGTGCTAGTGTTTTATATCAGGGGATGGGAGATCAGAAAGGAGGAGCTGTAATCTGAGAAGTATAGGAAGTTCTATCAGATACCTAGATCTAATTATATGATTCCTGGAAGCTCCTTACAGTATTCTAGTGACTCTTACAGCTCTTTTGCTTCACAATAAATTGCAAAAGGTACTGATTCCCAAAAAGCAATTATAGCAGTATTTATAAATATACTAGCACAAAAATACAATGAACACAACTTAAGGGAAATTAAGTCTTAATTAAATCCGGCAAATTTATGACCTAATTAAAATAGAATTCCAAATGATGCAGATGACTTACCAACTAAATTAACTCTGCAGTTTTCAAGTCTTCCCAAACATTCTTTGTGGACTCCAGCCCCACACTTCGAACATAAGTAGCCTTGATAAAATGTTCCCCTGAAATATAAAATAGTACGGAAATCAGAAGACATTTGATGAAATGTAACAAACATTAAAATATGAAGCAGTTCAGTATGTGTGACAAGAATGCATTCATATACACTTCCAGATGCTCATATAATAATAAATCCCTTAATACCAATAACCAGCAATGTTTTTTGTTTGTTTTTGCAAATCTAATGGAGATTGGTTACTTAAGCACGTACATTTTTGGAAAGTGAACAAACCACAACTGTGTGATCATTCCAAAACTTTTTTTCTATTCAGTATATCTGGTTTTAGTGTTGATCAAATCCTGGACTTGGTGTGAGACAAAGCTCTGGGATGTTGGGAGTGGCAGCCTCAGACTCTTGATGATATCTGTTACTTTTAATGCCGAGAGAAATGTGTAATCACAATAAATGTAATGACTATGCAGAGGCTGCTCATGTGACACATAGCTCAGTGAAGTTTATTGCTGCTATATATTCAGAGCTCATGACTATTACACTGATGTCTTCACACATTATGGCATAACACAACTGCATAATATGTATGTTTATAATATTATATGTTGCTTCATGTTTAAAAACTGTGGCATCATATGTACACCATAGATATCATTTTTGTAGGATTTTATATTTTACAGGATATATTTTGTAGGAAAATATAGGATATTTTTCAAATAATCTAATCATATTAGACAAGGATGTACTATTTTTCTTCCACTCAAATGAAAGCATGCTTAATTAACCCACTTACTATGTTAATATTTTGTTTAGCCTGCTTTCTTATAGTACAGTGGTGGCAAACCTTTTCAGCACCAAGTGCTGAATGTGACCGCACATGCGTGTGACTCCGCTGCAGTCTCGCATGCATATGCAGTCGTGCAGAAGTCGCATGCATGCACAGATGCAAGGGGAGGCACATGCGCATGTGTGCAGAGATAGTGAGTTGTGGCGAAAGCTCACGTGCCTGCAGAGATGGCTCTGCATGCTACATGCGGCATGCATGCCATAGGTTCACCATCATGGTTATAGTATAATTACCCTGCAATCCCAGATTTGTAAAGGCATATTTCTCTGAAGGAAGAATACAGTGCTGAGTATTTTTTAATCAGTATTGTATTTTTAATACACTATATTCAACTGTTGGAATCTTTCTGGACTCAAATAAAGAATGTAGTATATGAAGTATATGAACCTGTAGCATTTGTATAAAAAATATCTCCTTTTTCTCCTTAGCTTTCAATGGTCTTAGTGGAAAATAATTCTTTGTTTAAGGTCAATTTGAAAAGCAGCATTTAATAGTTTAAAAGCAATAAACTTAGAAAGCAATACAACAGCTACTAATAGAAATTACACTTTACAAAAAATGATACATCACTGATTTTCACACAAGTATTACTCAAAAAGAAGGAAATGTTATGTTTATTATTTGAACATATTACTTGGGTTCATGCTAATGCTGAATTATACAACTATTTGTGGAATTTAAGTCTTGCTTTAAAAGAGGTAGAATCCACCAAATAATTTGATGAGTTTATTGAATCCCATTGTTTTTCCCAAGTATAATATAATTTTTAGGCTTCAGCTGTTTGACACTTACCTCAAAAGCATTTGACAGACTTTGCAGGATGTTACATGAGTGAAGGTATACATTTTAAAGTCATGTGTATTTGTTTCTGCAAACTGGGGCCTTATGTTTGACCTAGAATGTAAAATAGATTCTTCAATATTCATAAATATTAATAGATCAATAATACTATTTTCAAATCTAGAAAAACTGCAGATGTTTAAATATGCATTTTAATAAAATATTGGGTATATTTGGTTGAAGACTCATTCCTGAGGTCTTTCTTCTCTCCTGAAGAAGGAGAGTCTTCTGTGCTTTATTCCACTAATATATTATACAATGTAATTTAGCTAAGCCAAACCCACTCTTGGTCCTTGTTTGCCTGTCAGCATACATTTCATTTTGTTGTCAGAAAAATTGTAGAAATTACGATGGCAGAGTGAAACAGCCTGAAACTTGCATCCTGTATCTAAACATTCTTCATCAGTCTTGGCATTTCTTATCAAAACTAAAGGGGGAGGGGAAGCCATTCCTATACTGTGACTGAGAGGCAGGATTTATTATAATCCTGATTTGTCTTAGAAAGTTATGATTATTATCTCACATCTCTGATTTCTATCCCAGGGCCAGTCTTGTATGACAATGTAAAGTTCTTAATTCACCCCCCAAAAAAATCAATTAGGACATTTGGGAAATGCAAAGATACTATCTAACCAAAATATAGTTCTATTGTAGTTTGATGCTATAGTTTTTAAACTCTCTCTCTCTCTCTCTCTCTCTCTCTCTCCCTCTCTCTCTCTCCACTGAATACAGCCATAGTAAATTGCCTTTTTTAAATCTTTGTGCATCAGGGTAATTCTTCAAAACAGCCTTTCAGATGTTTTGGATTTCATTTCCAATCAAGAGTCATGGCCAATGAGAAGTAAATTAAGAACTGCAGCCTGAAGTAAACATGACCTATCTTCGTTAGAAGTTTCCTGATCTTTCACCTACTGTTTTCTCTGATTCCTGAGCTGAGTACACTGCTTATTTCAACAATACCTTCATTAATTCTTTCATATCTCCCTCAAGTTCATAGGTTTGGACTTACATAAATATACTTCTGTTTTCTAGGGTTTAATGTGTATTTTAATCCAAGTGAAAGCAACCATTTTCCCTGTTTTGGGCTCCCCTGTCCTACAAATACTAACAAAGCCATTTACAATAAGGTCTGAGGTCTTTATAACAGATGCTTCAACTTCATAGCAACTCTGAAGAGTTTAACCACCAGCAGCAATGGTTAGTTCAATTAACAAAATAAACAGATTATAACTGAGAGTTGGAAAACAGAAAGGAACTTCACATACTATATATGGAAGAAACAATAATGCTACTGGAACTCAGGGAAGTTTCTTTTAAATCAATGCTAGCTGGATACCGTGCTTCGCGATGAAATTTCAGGCTATGTAGGAGAAATTTGATTCACAATCCGTTGGTTCAGTGGTGGTTGGTGATTGAAACACATAAGGGATAATAAACAATAAAATAGATGGGCTTAAACCCTTTAATCCCACCAGTAACCCTGGGTTTTTGGTCTACATAGCCAAAAGTTACAGTACTTGCTGTACTATAACTTTACAGTTACAGTACTTGTATAGCATAGATTTTCAATTCATCCGTCAGATGAATTACTCAGGATCTCCCTATAAACAACATTCCTGATTTTGCTCTCTGGCTGAAGGATGACCAGGCTGTCAGGTGAACTGACTCTGGAGCACGCCACAGACAACTGGCCATGGGAGAAACAGTCACTCATCAAATGCACACCAGCCACTTTCAAAGTCTGTCCCTGTACCTTATTGATGGTGATGGCATAGCACACCTTAACAGGAAATTGTATATGTTTGAACTCAAAGTCGTAGTCTGATGGGATCAGAGGAATTTGAGTATGAGAACAGTTTCTCCCTGATTGATGCCTGTGAAAATCGTGACTTCGACTAGGTCTTTATCTGAAACCTGGTGCCATTGCACAGCTTTGGAGGGGTTAGATTGCATAACAGCATGATTGGAGTGCCAACCATGAGGTAGAGGACATGAGGTGGTAATCCTGGAGGGTTGAGAGTGTGCAAGAACTCCACAGGGTAATGTACAATGTCTGCCAGTTTGAACTGAAGTAACAGAATGTGAGGCAAATGGCATTGGAACAGATTTATTTTCAGGTGGGGATGCGGAGTAGAACTCCTTAGCATCAGAGTGTGTTAATAATAATATAGGAAATACTAATGCTCTGATCGTCATTTCAAAAAATCATTTCTTAGCAAGCACCTAAAAGCCAAGAGGAACATACGTGCCAAATTTCAAGTGTGTAGGCTTTATGATTCTGAAGATTTCATAATCCCGTGTGAGTGATATTTTGCTTTTATATATATAGATTTCTGTTTTTTATTTATCTCAAAATTTCTTTTTTCCCTTCTTTGCATTTTTACTCTCTCTTTTCAACCACTTTTCTTTCTTTTAGTTTCTCTTAGTTTTTATTATTGTAATTGAAAATTTCAATATATCCAGTATATGCTATTTCAGTTGGGATTCTGCTTCCTATTTAATTCAGTCATCCCTTTCTCCTCTTGGAATTCTACCTTTTGCCTCAGTCTGACACTTTATAATATCATCACTAGACAAGAAGATGCCTTGTTTGAGGACCTAAGAATCAGACTCCAAGATACAAGCAGATCAGGACCCACTGGACACTATACCTACTGATCCAACAGCCACTGAATCCAACATTGATACCCCTCTTAGGTGCCTCTTCAGCTAATCCTTCTGGTATCAATACAGGTGCTAAGAAGCTTAGGAACCCACTCCAACCTGAAAATCTTGCACCCCTCAGAACAAACACCTTGCAAGCAAACATCAAGAAGTTGACTTCACAAACAGACCCAGTCCCTCATTACTGATATCCACTGTGCATGCTAGACAGGGAAGAGATTTAAACTGTGTGGGGACTGCCTTCCATTGCTGGAAACAGTGTTGGCATCTTATTGTGTGCTTCATGAATTCCTGCTCTTGACTTTTGCTTTGTTTTAACTTTGTATCTTCCTGACCAAACCTCTGGCCTTTCCTTTCATATTTTTCAAGCTGTTGTATGGTATTTGATTACAGACTGTCTGATTCAGATTGCACCTTCTGCTCAGCCTTTAGTAAGCTGTTACTCACACAGATGCTCTTTCTCTTTCTTCCCCAGTTCTTCTCTGTTGCTTTTCTCTGCCTGGCTATTGCCATCTCTACAGACAATCCTTCCTGTTGTTTTTACAAGCCTTGCAGCAATCATATTGGTCCTAAATGCTCTACTCCTTCCACAATGTGTTTTTTCCCACCCAACATTATTGCGAATCTCACCCCTAAACACCCACATCATGCCTGCACTTTGCCTGACAATTACATGGGTGTTTTCTCCCTTTGCTGAAGCCTGCACATGAAAACAGCACAACAATTTGTGACAGGTCATTAAATCAGCAAATTGTTGAGTCAAACACTGAGCTCTGAAGAAGCATTTTGTTCCAGCTCTTTAAAAGTTTTATTCTATCCTCCAGGGTATACAAGTCAGAGAAAAGTGTCAGAAATTTGAAAAAAAAACCTGGTGGATACCTTCTTGAATAAAAATTAAGGTTAGAACTAAGTTACTTGTATAGGGTGTTAGTAGGTTTAAAACAATGTATTCATAAACAAAAATAATAAAAAATAATAAAACCAATATCTTGATAATAATTCTGGACAGCTACTAAACATACATTCTACTTTTTAAGGCTCCCCTGAAATTAGGAGACTCTAAAGCAGGGGTAGGGAACGTATGGCTCGGGAGCCAGGTGTGGCTCTTTTGAGAATTTCATCTGGCTCTCAGAAAAAACA
>JANHFJ010003752.1:21940-31949 GCA_032468195.1 Cerberus rynchops
TTCTTCTTCTTCTTCTTCTCCTCCTCCTCCTCCTCCTCCTCCTCCTCCTCCTCCTCTTTCTCTCCCTTTCTCTCCTCTTTCTCTCCCCCCCTCTCTTTTATATGTGCTTGACCAATTGATGAAATCCCCAAGCCATTAGTTCCCCAATAGTTACCTGCAAGGGCTTGGCCAATGGCAATTCTGCCTCCATGTGCCCCATAACCATGTAGCTTCTAAGCCACATCACCTTTCATGCCCAGCTGTGCTTCAAAATCACATCTGTGCTTTTTCTCTCCATTTTTTCCCTATCCTTTGTGACTCATGCCAGCACAACAGCAGCCATGCCAGATTACCTAAAACTGTATGCCACAATTTGCATCTGGGTCTGTTAAAAAAAAACATTAGATAGCACATGACAACTATCAAATTAGTACTTCCCTCCATGTTTAAGTGAAACTATTCAGGCACATTCTTTGGTCCATAGGTATATGACCAAGTATGAGTTCATCTGACTTTGGTATCCTCTGGCACAATTTTATCATTTTGTGAAGGAGAATCTCTTTGATAGAACTTTTGTTCAGGTACATTATGTCTTTCTATCCCTGTGAAATACACAGACAGCTGGCAGTTCAAACAGCCCCTTTATTCTTCCAAATTTCCCCAAACGCTCCCACATTTCTGGCAAGTCCCAAAACAAAGGGATGACAACCCCCCCACACACACCTCAAGCAGCCTCTGGTTGCAAATGGTCCAGCCCAGCACTGGGTACACCAAGGCTGCATAGCAATAAATCCAGCAGGGCAAATCAGGGAGTTCAGGAAGCAAAGTAATTTTAAATTGTTATTTTCAATATTTCCAAATTTGGTTTTAATTGGCCACTTTAATTTAATTTATTTTTAACTGTATTTTAATTGTTATATTTTGTGTTTTAAACGGCTGTGCACCGCCCCGAGTCCTTCGGGAGAGGGGGTGGTATAGAAATGTTGTTATTGAATATTAAATTAAATTACTAAAGGATCCCAGTCATTAGTCCAGAAAGCCAGAAATAATGCAAGGCATCCAAAAAAGTTCAAAACTTGGCACTCAGCACTTCAGGAACTCAGTGTTTGTTTCTGACAATTGCCCCTCCCCACAGTGTTTCTTAAGTCTCAGTCCCCAGGTGTGCTGTGTGAAGAGGGGTGGGGCTCTCTCCTCCTGAGTAGCCTGTTCAATCAGCACTGTTCTCGCCACTCTCCGAGCTCTCAGCTCAGGAAGAGATAGTCTTTGCTCCTTGCCTGAGCTCTGTCTCTCATGTTCATCCTGCCCCTATTCCTCGCTGTCCTAATCCTGAAAGGTCCTGGCCTGACTGGCCCTGCCCTTCCCCATTTTCCTCCAAAGCCAACAAAACCTCTCCCCTCGATTTCTTTTGGCTCAGGTTTCAGCCTGTCTTCCCCCACTGATTCAGTCTCTGATGGGGGAATGACACTTGGCTCAAGAGTGACTCAGCCTTCCATCCTTCTGAGGTTGATAATGACTCAGATTATTGAGGGCAATATGCTGACTCTGTAAACCTTTTAGAGAGGACTGTAAAGCTCTGTGCAGTGGTATATAAGTCTAAGTGCTATTGCATTCCATGTAAAATGGACAAACAATTCCATCAAGGCTTAGGGTAAATGCTTGGGGAACTATTAAACATTTAAGAAATCTTAAATTTTAAACGATCCCATTGGTTTTATCTATTCTAGGTTTATTGTCATTTCTGAATCATTTTGGAGAACTCCCAAATTTCCTCTTACTAGACTATTGGTGTTTATACTGTATAAGCTACTATATACCTACTATTTTTTTCATTTATTTAAAGGCATTGTTCTCTGATGAATTTAATTTCCATTGGACGAATGTTAGGGATAGTTTCTCAGGAAAACATCAATCATTCCCAGAGTGGCTAGGAGGGCAGCTTCCTTCCCCTTTGTGATCATTTCTTTTAGTGGCTACTCTTTGATCAGTGCAGGAGAATAAATATGGGCACATATTTGATTAAACTTCAAGAGAGGACAGTACATGTATTTCATTATTCCTACCATCAGTATCTTAAGAAGAAAACAGAAATGCTGGAAATGAAGCTCTACACTATATACAGTATCAGACTGAAAAAACAGAGTTTGGAATGAAGCAGTCCATTAAACATGAGGTTCGCTGTTAGTTGGATTACATCCTGGCCCTGACCATCTGTCAGAATAGACCAGAGAGAGCATTTAGACTATGACAATAGATGAATAACAGCTTTGCCACCTGTTCCCAAAACAGAGTTGGCCAACTCATGGTTCATGAACAGCATCAAACCAATCTTGCATCTAAGTAGTTTCTTCTGGAGCCTAGATCTATTCATACTGGTTCAGAAGCAGCCAACACTAGCCCTGAGTTTGAACTGAGCCTCTTCCAGAACAGTAGGAAGTTTTCCAAACAAAGCCAAGATTAGCATGGAATTTCATTATGACAAAGAGTATGTTATCCTGCCCAGATAGGAGAGCAGTCAAGAACTTAATATGCTCTGTATGTGTGTGTAGTAGCTTTCCATATTGTGCCCATGCCGCTAAAATCTAATACTTTCAATTTTAGGCAATTCAACATATGACAGGGTAGCAAGGAAGAATTGATCATCAAATTTAAACTGAATAGAGAGCTGCAGCCAATTCTGCTTGGTGCTTAGATGGCGCTCATCGTTTTGAATAGTTCATAGGCAGTGAAAGGGTTTTGAAGACCTAGAAAATGTAATATGTAATGTAGCCTTTCAACTTCAGCCCAAGTGTCTGCATTTCCATGAAAATACCTTGTGTTAATAGAAACTCTGTGAATGAGCAGCTTTATTATTAGTGCCTCATTTACCAGCAACACACTTCTGTCTTTGTATCTTTTACTAGTTTTGTTGTCCTGAATGTTATCCAGATGCTTATAGAATAATTTTATTCAGAAGAAATGATATACCATAGCACAATTCAGCGTAGCTAATCATGCCTCTTCTGTGCATTGTGATATTTGAAAATTTACAGTAAAAGAGTTTATTTCATGGCAACAATTTTAAGAGAAAAATTTCTGGCATTATTTAATCAGAAATAATGAAAAGGTAGTATGTAGCTTAGATTAATAATTGTATTAGATAGATTACTTATGCACAGTTTCTTAATAAAGAGGTTCCTTTGAAATAATCCAGAAATATTCCAATATTAATCTATCCAGTATTCATTAAAAATTAAATATTGACTTATTCCTCTTGGGTGTGGTTGATAGATGTCCATATCTTTTTATATGCATTTTATTAAAAAATTTAAAGAGAACATGAAAACTAACACAAACTAATATAGAATAAAGGATACAAAGAAAACAAGAGAAAGAAAATAGAAATAGAAATAAGCTTCCGATTTCCTCTGCAACAAATATAATTAAAAAGTTATGTCTTACTTTATTCTTTGATTACAAAAATCCCTGTTTCTGCTATTATCTAATTATTTTCCTCCTCATCAAAATCACAAGTCATATGTGCATTTTTGTTTGAGGAAAAAAGTCTGTAAGAGATCTCCAGGCCACTATAAATGTAGTTATTGCCTTTTCTCTAATCAAAGAAGTTCATTTAGCAATCTCTGCAAGTTCCACCATTTTACCAACCATTCCTTTATTGTGGGTACCATCAAACTTTTCTTTTGTGCATATAATAATCTTGCTGCAATTGTTGCATGTAAAAATAGAGATCTATGTTTTTTTTTTCAGTTGTCTGTCCATTAATTACAAAAGTTTCTGGTTTCAATTCTGACTTTAAAAACTTCTGAATTAATTAATTTATTTATGTCCAAAATGTTTTGGCTTTTTTACAATACCATGATAAAATGCCCCTACATGTTCACATTTTCAGCAAAGATTTGAAGTACCTAGATAGCAATAGCATTTAGCAATAGCACTTAGGCTTATATACCACTTCACAGTGCTTTTATAGCCCACTCTAAGTGCCTCCAGCAATCTGGGTCCTCATTTTACCCACTTCGGAAGGATGAAAGACTGAGTCAATCTTGAGCCTGGTGAGATTTGAACTGCCAAATTGCAGGCAGCCAGCAGTCAGCAGAAGTAGCCTGCAGTACTGCATTCTAACCACTGCGCCATTGCGACTCAGCTAGATGTCTCTCGTTAATGGGAATACTTTGGATCTAATAAATGCTTCTGACAACAGAATGATGAGTAATCCTAGTTATGCACCTATCCTACACCACAGAACCATACAAATCACTCAACCCTGGCATTTTAAAGACGAGGAGAAAGGTCTTGATAGAAAATAAGATGAATGTTGTTCAAATCACCATCTCAACTTTCTACTACCACTTTGATGTTAGTGATCTGGCATCTCCTAAGATGCACCCAAACCAAATTCAGAACCATTAAAGCATAAGTATCTTACCTGTAAATTTTATTTAGTCTACAAATCTTAGTAACTTGTTCAGGTTACTTCTGCAGTATGCACCAAATTTCCAATACCCTAGTTTCTTCATTTACAATTTGACTAGAGTCTTCTTCTCTCTTTTCCATTAGAAGCCAATAATAAAATTATTAAAGTTAGAAATATGGAACAGTGAGTAGTAAAATAACATATTCTTATACAGTTCCAAAGAATTAAAAGACTTAAGAATGTCTTTCGTGCTCTCTTAAACTATGTGGACATGGAGGCTTATTTCAGTTCCAAAAGCAAATTTGTTCCACAATATGGGGCTTACTAGCAATGGTTTGATTTCCAGATAGACCAATCGGTCACTGAATCTAATCTTTCTGCTTCTTTTTCATTTCACGGGTGTTATATGGAAATGCTGAAGGGCTTGTTTGTTGGATTTGGGGGTTTTGTTTGTTTGTTTTTTTTAGCTCTTGGCTTGATATTTATGGTGCCATTATTTGCAATGTATTAGAGCTGCAGAGCAACAGATCTGAAGTGGAACATCACAGAGAATTATTATTGATACCGCAGGAGTTTACAATTGTCTGTTCTGTCTTGAATATATGGCAGTCTGATCAGAATTTTTTCAAACCAACTCAGGCTTAGTCTAGATATGGAATGCAATCCTATTTATATGTTCTCATGCATGGCACCCAAAATCTGTTGTAACTGCCCTATTTAATTCCTCAAATGATAAGGATGGATATTTCATATTTCTGTATATTTCAGTACTGATATTCAACATCAATATTCTTTCTGGCTTGTTTCTATTCTTATCTGAACTGCAGGATGTTTGTGTTCTCAATATACCTGAAGGGAACAGCCCCATCCCACCCCCATGTTTGGTTATCACCCTCTCTGGCATCATTTCAGTTCATTTAAAATGAACCTTTTTCTTGGAATTTTAAGGACCATAGTGCAACCCTGATTGAGATGCTGCCTAACGTTATTTTTTATTTTATGCTTTGTTTTGACATCATTCATTTTTATGCTTTTGTAATTTATTATTGACAGTGTTGGGAATTTTGAAATTTTATGATTGTTTAATAGTTTTTTCCCCCCGTAAATGCTCAGAGTCATTTTCTGATTATGGCAGCGCATCAACCTGAGAAATAAATAAATAATGGTATTGATTCAGCAACAAACATGCCAGTATGCTACAACTTGGTGCACTGTCCCCAAAGAAAAGAGGTCTCCATCATCCAGAACTCAAGGTTGAAAAACTGAAGTTTTTTTTTTATTCAGGGAATATGATCCTTTTGCTGATTTCTGTCACAAGATATTTGATTTGATGTAGAACTATATTGCCATTTATGGTTACACGTTTTGGTGAAAAGTCATACTTTCATTATATGGAATGGAGTTTTCACTGCTTAATTGACCAAAACATAGAGTTAATTCCAATGAAATGTGTGCATATTACAGTGACTGCTTCATTTAGGGGAGAAATCTAAATTGGCAGATCAATCTAAGCACAGATGAACAAAAGGGCAGTTTTCATAGAATTAAAATAAACTAGAACTGTAGGGGACATAATTCAGATAGTCATAGGGATAAAACTTAATTAATGGGCACTATTGTAGTTAGTTGGAAATATAGTTAAATATAAACACTTGCCAGATTTGAGCCTACATCTCTCTCTAATGTACCTACATACAAATTTGCATGTGTTTTCTGTTATTTTACACAGTTTTAAGACATGAATATATTGGAATTGCCTAATAGGAATATAAACTTCTGTTTAGTTTAATCAGTAGATTCATTAGTTAAAGCTTGAATATTTTTCATTTCATTTCACCGAGGCAATGACAAATGTTAGGCAGATGTTGCTTGTGGCTAGAATTTGTCTGGCCATGGTTTTTATTGGGATATCTCCTTAAGTCTCTTCTTAGGTAAATAGTTTCGCATCCCTAGATTGCAAAATACTTTCGCATCTCTCACATCTCTATGAGTGACTAATCCATTAAAAAAAAAAATCCTATATGCATTTTCTAGGAGTAATATCCATTAACTCAGGAGGATTATACTTCTGAGTTGACATCTATGGGATTGCAGGTTGGTTGCCAATCATCATCTTGAGACAGTGTCTAAAATGAAGGGCTCAGATCTCATTTCTTGTATTTCTTTTTCCTTATCCTACATAGTTTCATACAGCAACTTTATTTTTTTAATTTACTAAAAATTTAAATGTCATTTCGATACAAGATAGGTGGCAAATAAATTTAATAAATAAAATAAAAATCATATCCTTCCATTCTGATTTCATGATTCTAGATTAGTTCTTTCTTAAAAATTGATCTGCAGAATTCCATCAGATGGTATTCACAACCACTCCGCTTTCACTGGCCAAAGGTCACTCACCACTTCAGTCCTGTGGCTTCAATACAATCACAGCTGACTTATTATCCCAGTTACATTTCTCTATGTGTTTCCTGTAGAGCAAAATTGTCAAACTTGATTTCATTGAGGGCTGCATCAGGGTTGTGTTTTTACCTCAGGGAGACGGAGGGGTACATGGCCAGGGTGGGCGTGACTCCCTTTTTGGCTGTGACAGCTTCCTGCAAACCTTCTGCCAGGGTAAACAAAGCTCAGGAGGGCTGCCTGAGGCCCTCCTGAACTGTTTTTGCTGGCAGAGGCACCACAAGCCAATCCTTTGCTATTTCAGGCCAGATCTAAGCACCTCACAGGCCAGATCTGGCCCCCGAGCCTGGAGTTTGACATCCCTACTGTAGAGGGTTGGAAAAGAACAGATAGTGTACAATTTATACCTAAAAATAAGAATTTTATGGGCAGGAGATTCATTTGCATCTGGCCTCTTAGTACTCATGGTTATCTATTGCAGAATATTCTTGACTAGAAACTGTGCTAAGAGCTGTTATTTTTATAGTATCAGGTACACAAAGAATGGTATAGGGCCAGTTTATCTGAGAGACCACCTATCTCCCATGGTTGCTGCCAAGACAGTATGTGCCAGCAGAATTAGTGCACTCACAGTCACTTTAATTAAACTGTATCATCTATTGGTTGCCTTCTTGCTTGTGGTGCTTATCTTTTGGAATGAGATTCCTCTAAAATTCATGTGGCTCCTTCCCCATGAAGCCTTGAAGATCTGACTGTTTTCCCAGTACTTGGGTTAACATGGCTGCAGCTCCTTGTTGGATGTATCATTTTGTTTCTGTCAATATATAGTGCCTAGATCCCATCTTTTTTTTTTGCTTTGAATTGCTTTTTATGGTACTACATTATGAATTGCCCAGAGTCAACAAACCCGTGCCTGAATGAACTAATTAAATACCTACCTACCTACCTACCTACCTACCTAACTAACTAACTAACTAACTAACTAACTAACTAACTAACTAACTAACTAACTAACTAACTAAGAATTCAAGTGATAAATTTAGAGGATATCAATTTAGATTTTAAAGTCCTCTAAAAACGAAAGGGATTGGTAGACAAGACACCGATGCAACCATAATCATTACCTTACTTGTCAAAATTGTGATCTCCCATAATTGTACAGATAAAAACAGGGGAAAAGAGGTGTTGTCTTAATTGTGTGATTCCTGCCTTTCCCAAAGAGTTCTTAACAGCCTAGAATTATAGAAATTTTGAGAAATATTGCTCTAGTTAACTTAACAAAATGTTCAGCAGAGACCAAACATGCTTGTTTGTTTGTTTTTTGTTACATGGTTAGGCCTAGTGAAAGTAATTCATTACTATGGCTGTTGAAAGATAATTTAAATAGTATATAGAGACAGAAGGACAGGAAGAAAAATATTCAGAGAACACAAGTCACTTCTAGAACCCAGTTTTGAATAGATAGCTTCAAAGTTTTAATCACATCATAGGATTGTGTTCAAATGCATAGAGTGAACTGGGAAGAACTGTCCCTTCTAGCCTTTAATAAGTATTAGATAAAATAATAGTAAGATTGTTTTCCTTACCTTGTCTCAAAATGAAAATAAGACAGAGAATCAAATAATTAGAATGGAAAGTTATCACAGAATCAATGACCTTGACTTTGAAAACGAATCTGAAAAGTCTTGTTTTGCACTTCTGTATAAACTAAAAGCTTTTTCCATATATTGCCTGGAATTACTTTCAACATTATCAAGGACTGTACATAAACTGTAATTATTATATGTACCGCTGGCAATGGTTGTGTCTGTACTTATATTAGCAGGCAAGCTCTGCTTTTTTTTTTTTTAGCTGGATGAGAAGTGGACCACATTATGGTGACTCTACATGCAATAATTGATTTTTTTCTATATCCCTCCTGCACTATTTTTTTGAGCAGCTCAAGGCAGCAAATATGTCTTAATATTCTTCCCTTCTCCTATTTTCCCCACAATAACAGCCATGCAAGGAGAATTGTGCTGAGTGAGAATAACTGGCCCAAAGTTACCCAACCAAATTTCATGACTTAACAATTGTGGTGAGGATGTTGGATAAGACCACATCATTGATATGGGTGGGGCTGCAGCATTTTCTTTTCTTTAATGAAAATTTGCCTGTTACACAAACCTTTGAGGTTAATTTTCAAAATTACTCTTCTGTTCTCCTCCCTTTGCTAGAAGCCTTCTGAAGAAATGAAGATGTAGAGGGTACACTAAATGAGTACAGTTGCTTTTGTTTTCGATAGTGAACTCAAACTCTTTTGAAACTATATTAAAAAAACAGCTGTGGCTCTACAAAACCATGATGAGCACAGAATCCATGCAAAATGCACAGTGTGTTTTCTTTTATCAGAACAAACAAATGTTTGTTTATTTAATTTGTTTATTTAGTCATATTTATTAAGCAAAACTGTATGTGGCTGCTCAACTCACACACAGTTGACTCCAGGCAGCTTACAACATTAAAAATCACAACATAGAAGCCTGTAAAAAGCCTATACATACACACCCATAGCAGCAGCAATGCAATCAAATTAACCACTTAATCAGCTCCATCTGCATTTGTGTCCCCAGGTCTGCTGACAAAACCACATTTTAGGGCCTTTTAAAAAAGCAACAGGGTAGAGGCGAACCATACCCAAGGAGGAATGTTATTCCATAGAGAGGCCCTTTTCTGTGGTGCTATAAATGTATATCCTAATCAATGGGATCCATAATATACCCTGCCTTCCTTTCCTAGTGAGTTGGGTGGATGTAATAGGTGAGAGGCAGTCCTTCAAACAGCTAGACCCCAAGCCATACATGATTTTAAAGCTGACAACAAGCACCTTAAATTTTACCTGGAAGCAGATTGGCAACCAGTGTAGTTCCCATAAGGGAGATGACAAACGCACAAGTCTAGGCTTGTGCTACACTGTTTGGGCTGCTGCATTTTGAACTAACCAAAGTGTCTGCATACTCTTCAAGGGAAGCCCCATGTAGAGCTTGTTACATTAGTCCATGCAACAGGTAACCAGGTCATAGGTGACTGTGAGAAGGGCAGGTTGGTCCTTGAGTGGGGATAACTCGTGCAAAACTTGTGCAAAAATCCCTTGTGGTCATGACTGCCACTTGCTCCTCAAGCAGGAGGCACAAACCCAGGAGAACTCCCATCAAGATCTGGGTCAGTGGAGGGGACCCC
>JANHFJ010003752.1:32049-42867 GCA_032468195.1 Cerberus rynchops
CTTGCCCAGGGATTCTGGGATTTGAAGTCCACAGGTCATAAAAGAGCCATAGTTACCCACCCCTGGCTTAACCCTTATATTTACACCTTAAAACATTTCCTCCATTTTATTTAGGTTGCCTTGCCCAGGGATTCTGGGATTTGAAGTCCACAAGTTCTAAAAGAGGCACAATTGCCCACCCCTGGACTAGATCTCCGAAGTCCCTTCTAACTCTAAATATTCTGTAATCTCTAGTTGAGTGGACCTGATTTAGAACTGATTTCTCTTATTTCCGATTCAGTCCAATTTCTAAAAGGCCTTCATGTGAAAAATAGGGCTTCAGATCACTGCTTCAGCTACCTGCATCTTATATTTGTAGGTTATTTGTAGTCTCATAACCTACAGAATCACAATCCAGAAGAGCTAGCTTGATGTTAAGGCACTGGGCTCAGGAGTTTGTGTGTTCTAAAGTCTCGTGTTAGGCATAAAAGCTAGCTGGGTGATTTTCTTAGCCTGTGATGTCAGGTTTGAGTGACAAGCTGGTCAGTCAATTTCTATTGCCACCATTGGATGAACACTTGGCTGAAAACTAAAGCAGATCCTGCCTTGTGGGAAAACACTAGGAAGAAAAAGAATCTAGAAGAGTGACCTCAATTGGTCTAAACACTCTAATCCACCACACATTACTATATTTAGGAACTGAATTCCTGCATGGGAACTGTCTAAAAGGCAGGGGTTTTTGGGGGTGGGGGGAGGGTGAGAGCTCTATCCCAAAATGTAATTTAATTTACATTAAAATAATATAGAAATATAAATCTACCTCTCTTTAAATAACAGAACAATAGCAATGAGTCTATAACTGTAACACTTTTTAAATAAATTATAAAGTTGTAAGCTTTATAATGTAGTGCTGAACAAAGGAGGGGGGGAAAGCCCATAGAAATCATTGAAAATAAATTGTGCCTTCAAGTAACCCAACCTGTTCCCAGATTTTATTGCTTTGAACAATAATAATGACTTTAAAGCTGGATCGTGGTTTCAGCCAGAACATTTTTATTAGTAAACCTTCTGGTTCTTAGAAGACATGCAAATCATAATTCTATAGGCATGTCATTCATGGAACATCTGAAGATGGGCTGTGGAACAACATGTTTTTAGAGTGTTAGCTAAATAAAAAATTCATGGGCTCTGTACTGTTTCATCCTATGTCTCATTCTCCCTTTTTCTTTAGCATCTGTTAGGTATATAGATATAGTGACCTTGCTGAATGACTGAAGCAAGTTTTGAATAATGTATGGAATGCAAACCAGTGCCCAGTGCAGAGAGTATACAGAGAGTGGTGACCATCTTAGTGATACAAAGGTTCTGTGGCTATCTTTTTCCTTATTAATACAGTATTCTTAGAGTTAGTTTGCAAGTATGAAAGAAACAAGAAAAACTAAAAGTATTAAAATACGGTAAACCAACGATACTGTCTGCATCCAGAAGTTGGAAAATGTGCAGCCTTGCTATCTTCATAGCATCATAGAAAAAAAAACTCAATTAAGTCACACCTACAATTGTTGTCTGCAAATATAATGTTAGCTCGTGCTATGTTTCAAAGTCATAAAACTTTGGTGTGCACCTTATTTCCCAGAACTGTGCACTTTGTCAGCACTGAAGGAGGTTCTCTTCTTTGACCCCCAAAATGTTAAGGATTTATACTATTTTCCATTTAGCAGATAAAAGAAAAGACACCTTGGTGGAGGACCTGAATAGCCACTGGTCAATACCAAATTAGATAGATAAATGGTCTGAAGTAGCATAAGGCAGTTTCTATTTACACTGGACTTTAAGGCCATGTTTGTGCATCACCAAAGTCATAGTTTATTCCTAAACATGCTCAGTTCAAACAATGCTCTGAAAAATACTTCATAGATTACAAAAACATTGACTATGTTTGAGCATCACATTCAGCTACAAAGTAGCAAACCCATTTTGGTTTTTCATATGGTGTGAACTCAGCTTTTATTTGAAGTTTTTATCATCTCAGTTATTCTTAGGCTAAGTCAAATCATTTTCCCAATGGGGGTGGGTGGGATTTGTTCAAATTCAGTTGAAATAGATAAAAAAAAAAATCAGTCACTGTGAATACAGGTCCCATTGATCTTATTGGATTAATTTGGTTATCTCCAAATTAGACCCTTAAGCTATTTTGGTAATACTTTAAAATGGATCTATATTGACATTACTGTTTTATGGAAACAGAACTTCCTAGTGAATTCATGCCACAGATCATGAATTCACACATTTTCAAAGTTTTGGTTTGCCAATCACACTCTCTTCCACTTTATATATCTAATTTATACACCTAAAACCAAGGACACTTGAGATGGGTACAAGGATACGCAAAAAACTACACGAGGAATGAAAATATACATGCCATCTCTCTGAGTCCTAGGTTGTAAATTCATTTCTAGATCTCTGTTTTAACTATTGCCTCGATTAGGAATTTTCCTGAATGCGTGTGAACGGAAATGGGGAGCAGCATTTTATCCCCTGTCACCCCCTTTGACAGATTCCTTCTTCAATCTCTCATCCCACCAATAGGTCTAAAGATGATTTCTCAAGTGAATTTGACCTACTATCCCTAACAATAGCCATATAAAATCCCCAACGGTGCAAAAGCTTTCAAATGCATTCAGTGCGTTTAATACAAAGGACCCCATTTGTATAATTTCAGCCTTTGTAAATTTAGATGAATGCCAAAATTGTCTTCGCGGGTTTCTTATACATTAGTTCATATTTCTAATGGAACAGGAAACCATACCTCTGCTTCTGCAATCTCATTTTGTTATTTGTATTTATGTTATCTTAATGATCACCCTTTTTTCATCTCAGTGAGGTAATTTGCATTCATGCACTTTAGTCAGCTGCCTGCGATTTTGCTTAATGCATCTCTTCCCTTTCCCAGGTTGTTCTAAGCTGTTTATTTTACTTTTTCCAATTGTATGAGAAAACAAATTTAAATCAATACAATGACACAATTAGTCAAACAATGACATCACTGCAAGTGCACCTGTTATTACTGGCACTATAGGAATTGATTCATAGGTCCTAAAGACTTTTCATTATTCTGGACGATGTGTTTTTTTTAAAGTCATCTCAGTGTACCAGGAAGCATTTGGGTCAGCCTACCTCTTGGGAAAGTAGCATGTGTGAATAGGCAATAAAGGGGACTTCATAAATCTTTCCCCAAAGGAAGATTTTATATAAGAAGACCCAGGATACTAGACTAGCAAAATGACAGGTGATGCTTTTTTGGGAAGACACAGACAGAAGCAGGAAAGCTATTTGGGACTAGACTGGCCATCAAATTTTGAAAAAGTGAGATAGGAATCTGTTTAGCATTTTCTCTTCTAGGCAAGTTGTTTTGATAATGGAAGCTAGTTGTGCAGCAGATCGAGTGGTTTTTTTTTTTTCAAATCTTAGGCCAGTAGGGTGAATAAATCAGTCACTTAATTCCTGTTGAATAATCATCAGGCTCTAGATTCCTTTCTTACCACCAAGGGACATTAAGGAACAGCAAGCCTTACTTTAGAAAGTGTTCATGTCATGCAAAAGGCAATTTAGACTCTGCTGCTAGTTATTCCTGTTTTAACCTGCAGATCAGTGGTGGAATTCAATTTTTTTTGCTACCGGTTCTCTAGGCGTGGCTTGGTGGGTGTGGCTGGGGGTTCATGTGACTGGGTGGGCAGTTTCTGTAAGCGGGGCAATAAAGATTAGGCTAGAAACAACACCACAATGTTTTTTTCCTGCCTTCCTTACAGGATTAACCTTGTAAAGTGGAAAACAACAAAAGGAGATTTCTTCTAACAATTGGTTCTCCAAACTGCTTAGAAAATTTACTACCGATTCTAGCCAACCTGCTAGAACCTGCTGAATTTCACCTCTGACTCCAAGCTAAGGAGGAAACTATTTACCCTATATCTGATTTTAATTAGGACAGAGGCCAAGTTATCTAGTTGGGAAATTTAGGTTGGAAGGAGATGGGTGAATGAGGGAAACACTCTTATTTGGATCTACCAATCAAGTACTTTTTGTTTAGGATCTATGTTTTCAGTGGTATATAGGGCCATCTGTGCTGATCCTTACAATCCCATTGGACAGCAGTTCCTACGGAAATTATGAGAGCTGGTTGGGAAGCAGTAGTTGATGGAGGATGTGATGTTTCTACTAATATAAGATCTGGTTGATTATTACATTATCAGTGCTTTAAGCTGAGTAAATTCACACATTCAGTTGTTTGTCAATTGTGTACTAATAAAGTCATGCATGAATACAGTGCTAAATGGTCATTTTATATACGTCCTATATGCAATCATATATTTTGTCTTATTGTAGAATAATATAACTATTGCATATGTTATAGTAATGAATAGTGCAACTATGGTGAGTTTCAAAGGATTTACTCTGTCTTGCAATGTGAAAGTAGTTTAAACAGTTTTAGTAACTTGTTTCAATTCCACATGGAGCAACTGATAACAGTTCTTTGAGGAAGAAAACCAACCAGGCTACCAAATTCTGCAACTAGAAGAGAAGAAACATTCAATAATATAAAATGTAACTATTTTCTGAATCATCCAGGCAAGTCAAGTTATAAATTTTACTCTAAATATATCTCCAAAAAGAATATCACAAAGCTAGTGTCATTTAATTGACTTTAGACAACTTTCTCGCAATAAGCAATTGTAACTATGATTAAGAGGTGGACTAGTGTCTGAAGTTTGTGTTATTAACTGGCAATGCTCCAATTTATTAATGAAATAATCAAACAGTTTTGTCTATTAAACATTGCTTGGTTCTTGAAGTCAAATATTACATTCCATAAATAAACTTCAAACGTAATTCATCATTAACACTGTTTTGGGAAAGCCATAGGGATGACATACATAAGAGGGGATGCATTATGATTAAAATTCATTGGGATGGAGAACATCAAAACATATTTATACCAGCAATTATTTATATATATAAACACACACACACACACACACACACACTCACACTTTTTTTAAAAAACAAATTTGTATGTCTCCCCAAATCTCACATAAATGATTCCACGTGGCTTACAAGATTTAAAAAAATCACAATATAAAAACCCATAGCCTCCCTCTCCACCCACATAGCCACACAGACAGCAGCATCACAATCACCATTTGATAAATTCCATCTGCATTTAAGGTCCCTGGTCCTACTGACAAAACCACATCCTAGGACCTTTCAGAAAAGTAACTAGATGGGGACCAACCAGAGAACCTGGAGAAAATGATGTTTCATAGAAAAGTGGCCCCCTCCAAAACCCTTTGCATGGTGCCACCAGACGTACTACCTTAACTGATGGGACATATCCGGCCTTGCCATGCTGGACCAGATCGATGTAATAGGTGAAAGGTCAAATAGGTTAAATAAATGGATTCTTGTTATTTGAATGTCTCTTTGAACACTCCTTTGTGTTATTAGAACTTTTATATTTTTCTCACAATATATCTGTCTATTCTGGATGGCATTGACTTTATAATACTCTGGGACAGTATCTGATGGTTGTTTCTTTTGGAATCATTCATATGTACAAGACATGTACAATATAAATCTAACAAATAAGTAAATAAATAAATAAATAAATATTGTCTCAAATGCTGTATTCTCAAGATGTAGGGAAGACCTATAGGTTCCAAGGTATAGGTCTGCCTTTACTGGCTAGAAATTCAAATGAATAGATCTGGGAAATCACATTTTTCAAAATCACAACTTTGTCTATAGAGTGAATTCAAACATACATGAAATGTAAGATTCAACATTATTTTTAAATGACTTATGCAGTAAATAGTGAAAATCCAGTCAAGATGATGTAACACTACAGCTCAACCACAATTAACAAAACTTCTTAGAACTGGCTGGGGCACATTATGCCCATGCCATGTGGCTATGATTTTCTAGGACAGCATTCCAACTTCTGATCATTCAATCAAGAACAGCTACTACTGTATATTATAAATTATATGACTTACAAAAGTAACCAACATTGTTGTTACTTTCAGTTGTCACAAAGCTTGTTACGATAATGGATTTTATTACAACTACTGGTAGTCACTTTGAAGGATTACCAGCACATTTGAATTGACTCTTAAAAATACACGTAAGTACTTCTCCTTTATCATCACTACTTGGCTTATTTGTGTGTTGCTCAGAGCACGCAACCGTGTTCACGTTGGTCAGAACAGTGGTAGAAGAATGTATATATAGCAATACTTTGATGCTATATAAGATAATTAAACCATCCCCAAATGGAATCATTCATCAAAATATATCAGTACGAAGTATGCATTATCATTAAATAATTCAGTGTAATTAAAAACTAATTAATGCAAAAAGAAAAAACGCAAAAAACCTATTCCCAACAGCTGCAAAAAGCTATCCAAATGCAAACATTCGTCCCTCCTCACATACTGTAGTGAGTTTCTGGGTGCTGACACAAACCCCCATCAACTTCTTCCTATGTTAGTCTGTTTGAAACTATCTTCATAGGTTTTATCTGTAAAAGGGGCTGAAAGCACGTTTGGTTAAATGCATTGCAGGCCTTCTAAACAATAACAAAATCTCCGAACAAAAAGTCCTTTACCGGTGATAAAAGCTCTGAACATGCTCCTTGGAAGATTCTTTCAGACTCATGTAATCAGGAAAATCTTAGGAAATAAGATTTTGCAGAGTTTATATTTGACTCAAACTAGATGTTACCCACAGCAATAACCCATAAGAAATTCCTTTATGGTTTCTCCACTTGTGGAGTTCCATGAATAGTTGTAACTAGAGTTGCTTAAAAACATGATCTATCCATGCTGGATATGAAGGAATCTGAGAGAAGCATAGTAGGCACCAGTTGTGGAAGATGGAAAACCCTTTTCCTGCATATTTCTAGGGAAGAGATTGAATGATTGAAAGTTCAACGTTACTGTTCTGTACCATATATGGTATGGAGCAGACACCAAGTCTGGCGCAGAGAATCAGAAAGCGGGAGAATCCTGCTCTCTGATTGGTCAAGATGCGCATTTGTAAATAACATAAATAGCTGTCAAATTGCTTGTTTCTCTGTTCTTGTTCTGAGTGCTTGTGCCTGTAAATAAAGAGCTGATTTCACTACGACTTCGTTCCTGCCTCTTATTCTCCGAATAAAACAGTTACCATACTGCCCACAAAGTAATTGTTATGTGATCTTTGGAATGTCTTCTGATCATAGCACCAACGTTTAGCATGATTAGCCAGCAAGAGTTTTCTATTTTGCTGATTTCAGCATGTTAATGTTTTCTGAGGAAGGTCTTTAACATTGTGGCTATGAGATGTCATTGCTGTACTTTCTGTGGTCCTCGATCACTATAATGAGAACCTTTGGTAACATGAACTTTTAGAGATCAACATTAGGTCAGAGCACAGTCACAAATGACCAATAGATTAATACATTTTACCTCTGGTAAAAGCACTCTTTCAGGGATATGAGGCTAAACTCCTGAGCCCAAATAGTTCTTTTTCTACTTGATAATACATACTGTAATGAAGGAGGAATTTGCTGGATGTTCAAGTTTTTATTTCTTAAAAAAATCACTGGGGGAGTAGCTGGCATTAAGAAAAATTATAAAGGAATCTAAGCCTCATGCCAGCTCCCAATTGTTTGACGGCTTCTAGAACACAGAAGATAAATCATCTACACAAATTTCTAGTTGTAGTGAGTGAACAGAAAGAGTGGTATTTGGGTTTATTTTGTGCATGCCTAGGCAAGCAGCTAATTTCCTCCAAAACTCATCTTTCTTTGACACCTAATTGCTACCTTTTATGAGCCTACTCACTGTTCCTTTGTTCAGACCTTCTTTTTCAGAAACATAATCCTTTTCTTTAAGCCTAACATGATCTATGTTTTTCTTTGCTATTATGTTTCTTGATAAGCTCTAAAGACTATATTAAAGAGATATTTTTGATGCCAACTTCTGTTTAAGGATTATAATTCGGCAGCATGCCTCAGAAGTCTTAACTTCTCAGATTGACAACCAGATAGAGTATTTAAGGTGTCCCTGACTTCAGAAAGGCGTTTTTATTTATTTAGAATTGTTTCTATAACTCTGGTTGTGAGAAAATAAAAGGTAGTAGTAGCAAATACAGGAAGTCCTCAACGTACGACCACAATTGAGCCCAAAATTTATGTTGCTAGGTGAGAAATTTGTTAAGTGAGTTTTGCCCCATTTTATGACTTTCGTTGCCACGTTTGTTAAGTGAATCACTGCAGTTGATAAGATAGTAACCTGGTTGTTAAGTGAATCTGGCTTCCCCATTGACTTTGCTTGTCAGAAGGTCTCAAAAGGCGATCACATGACTCCGGGACACTGCAATCGTCATAAATGTGAGCCAGTTGTCAAGCATCCGAATATAAATCACGTGACCATGGGGATACTACAATGGTCTTAAGTGTGAAAAACAGTCATAAGTCACTTTTTTCAGTGATCTTGTAGCTTTGAATGGTCACTAAATGAACTGTTGTAAGTTGAAAACTACCTGCACTACTTATGGTATTTGATACTATAATAGTATTTGTTGAAGCCAAGAATTGTTGTATCATCCAAGGCTGCCCTAATTATACTGTATAGGGCAGTGGTGGCGAATCTTTTACTTACTGAGTGCCGAAAAGTACGCACTTTGCACATGCCATCCTCACTTGCGTGCGGCTCTTCCACGTGTGCTGCATGTGCAACTGCACCATCTGTGCATGCATGCAGCTTTTGCACATGCAATGCATGCATCCTATGCGCATGCACTCACACACACATGAGCAATGCACAGGAGAGCTCCGAAGACCAGCTGGATTTCCTGCTGCAGTCGCATGCATGCACAGCAGAGGCCCGAAGACCAGCTGGGTCTCTGCAATTGTGCATGTGTGCATGTGCAATCGTATGTGTATGCTCAGCTGGAGGTAAGCTGGATGACAGCTTATGTGCCCAGCAAAATGGCTTTGCGTGCCATCTGTGGCACCCGTGCCATAGGTTCACCATCGTGGGTATAGGGGAAGACCTGGTGAAAAATAAGCCTCTTCTGGTCTTAAAATAGCACTGTACTTCTGGAATGCATGTGTACTATTTGAATGCAGGTCATGAACTGGAAGTATCAGAAGCTGATCAAAGAAGGTCAAGAATGAAAGTAGCATCAAGCAGATGAAAAATAAACTTTACATTTCTGTTTATGCATGGATTTATTTATTGGATTTATGGGGCAACCTAACTCACAGTGTGACTCTGGGCAATGTACAAAAATAAGCAATACTTGTAAAAAAATTCATACAACATTAATATAAATATACAGGTAGTCATCTCTGAGCAACCACAATTGGGATTGGCTGTTCAGGTGCTAAGTGGAAAATCACATCATTATAATACTTTTGTGCTTGCAATTCCACTTGAGCTTTCAGCCAGGTGACCTGAAACAGTAGGGAAACTTGACTCACAAAGAATCCAGGTAAAACATCAAATCTCATAGCCCTCCTCATTCTAGTGCTAGGCTAATTAGCTAGAAGGAAATTAATATTTATATTACCATTCATTGGAGAGGAAGGAATTGCAAGAGAATGAACATGCACAAAATGAGGAATACATAATGAAAGGAATGCACTGGCACTGGCTGATCACCTAGCACACTCACAAATCCAAAACCTATGCTGCTTAGGAAGCAAACAAAAACTACAAGTGATTAAAGTCTTAACAATTACAGGCAGCAGTTTCAAGCCAGCCAATTAAGGTCACAGAGCTGAACTTGTTAACTTATGGTTAGGGCTTTCTAGAGAAATATTGCACTGTGGAGAAAAGCAGTTCAAGAAAAGATCGCTTATTTAGGCAATTTCTCTGCAAGGGGAAGTAGACAGGACAAAAGTCAGGCACAGGACAACATGTACTAACTGACTGCAGTAGTAAATACATGACTGACAGAAAGATGCTCTGAACGTTGTAAATGTAAGTATCAGTTGCAAAGTTGTCTTTTCATCACCACTGTGACTGTGAATGTAATGCAGTCCACTCATAAAATATAAAATCAAACAAAATACAAATTACCATGCTTAATAATTATTCCTGAGTAACCGTCCCAGGTTACAACAGTATTGAAAAAAGTGATTTATGATGTGTCCCTTATGCTCATGACCATCATAGTGTCATCTAATTGCAGTTCAGGTACTTTGCAGCTGTTGTACATTTGCAACAGTATTCCCTGCACATGTGATTGCTTTTTGTGACCTTCCCAGCCAGTTTCCCACAAGAAAATCCAAAGGGGAAGCCAATAGGAAGTCGCAAATTGTATTTACATGATGTATTGCTTAACAATCACATGTGATTTGCTTAATGACTGCAACCAGGATTGGTGGAACTATCATCATAAATCAGCAGGGTCTTGTGATTTTTTTTAAACAGCTGCTTTGTTTAGTGATAGAATCGCCAATCCTAATTATGGTCATTAAGCAAGGACTGCCAGTAATGAAAACAACCAAAAGGGGACTCCACTCATCTGGACCCAAATACCAAGATAAAAAGTCAAATCTCAATGACTCTCCTAAAGTTGGACGTCTCATATATAAGGGCAGGGGCGAAATCTGACTGGTTTTCCTACCGGTTTGATACATGCGCATGCACACCAATCACGCTGCAGCGCAGCACTTTAAGTGACTTTAAGAGGCTCCAGTGGCAGCGGGGATCATCAAGAAGGCTCTGCAGACACTCAAAACACCTGATTTAGGTGTAAAAAAAAACCAATGGAGTGCATATAAGTAAGAAT
>JANHFJ010003755.1:51829-63055 GCA_032468195.1 Cerberus rynchops
GGAATTCTGGGAGTTGAAGTCCACAAGTCTTCAAGTTGCCAAGATTGGAGACCCCTGATCTATACCCTCATAGTCATCTGTATCAAGAGTGAAAATGGGTGTGAAATATAAATTCTTCCATTCCCCACCATTAAGTCAGAAGTCATTGGATGACAAACAAAACATTTTCAAGGAAAACTCAAAGAAGTCCACTTTTGAAAAGTGTCTTCTGTGGGATACTTAAAGATTCATTCACTTGTTTTTTTTAAATAAAGATTCCATCCCTCATTTACTGTAATACTAGCAATAACCGTGACTTATTCAACAAAAATGTAGCCGAACTATCTAACAGGGCCAAGTAATAACTTATCCTTCTCAACTGTTACCCAGACTAGACTTTCTAAAGATCATAAACCAATAAAACAGATGCCTCAGGACGTGTATATACTCCTCAATACAAGACCTGATTGAACACAATAGACTTTCCCTTTTACTCTGGAGTTGAAAAGTCCCAGTTTTAATTCAGGTGGAGAAGGAACAGGGCAGGTTTATTTAATTGATTCATAATCTGCATTTCTACCCATAGGCCAAAATCCATATGGCAAACTGCAAAGCAAAACAAATTGCCTCATTACTCCGTCTGTACTAGAGAAGTAGAAAAGAGTTGTTCTATGCTCCTGTTTAGAAAATGGAGATTAATTCAGTCCCTGCTTCACATTACAAAAATGAAAAGCATGCAAAAGGTTTAAAGTACACAATGAGATCAATGGTGGAATGCAGAGAAGGCAGACAGAAAGATGGTAATAAAGCTGAAGTCCTCGACTTACAACCATTTGATTGGTCATCCTTCGAACTTACAATGGAACTGAAAAAAGTGACTTATGACCAGCCCTCAGAACTGCAACCATTACAGCTTCCCAAAGCACCTGAAGGCAGGATAAGAAGCAATGAGTGGAAACTAATCAAGGAAAGAAGCTACCTAGAACTAAGGATAAATTTCCTGACAGTGAGAACAATTAATCAGTGGAACAAATTGCCTCCAGAAGTTGTGAATTCTTTGACATTCGAGGTTTTAAAGAAGAGATTGGACAACCATTTGTCTGAAATGGTATAAGGTTTTCTGCCTGAGGAGGGGGTTGGACTAGAAGTACCAAAGTACCTCCCATTCCATTCCATTCCCTATGATAATCATGTGATCAAAGTTTGGGCACCTGGCAACTGGCATCTATGGTTAGTCTTCAACTTACAACCACAATTGAGCCCAAAATTTATGTTGCTAAGTGAGATATTTGCTAAATGATTTTTGCACTGTTTTATGTGTTTTTTTTCCCACCACATTTGTTAAGTGCATCACTACAGTTCTTAAATTACTAACATGGTTGTTAAGTGAATCTGGTTTCTCCCTTGACTTTCCTGTCAGCAGGTCACAAAAGAGGATCACATGACTTGAGGATACTGTAATTGTCATAAATGTGAGTTAGTTGTCGAGGATCTGAATGTAAATCATGTGACCATGGGGATGCTGCAATGGTCCTAAATGTGAAATCATCATATGTCACTTTTCTCAGTGTTGTTGCAACTTTGAACAGTCACTAAGTGAACTGTTGTAAGTCAAGGACTACCTGTATTTACAATAGCTGCTGCATTCCACGATTGTGTGGTAGTATTGATACAAATCAAGATTTAAAAGAATACAGAAGATACAGTGAGGAGGGGAAAATATAAACACTAGAATACAGTAGCCCTCCACTTACAGCCACAATTGAGCCCAAAATGTATATTGCTAAGTGAGACATTTGTTAAGTGAGTTTTGCTGCATTTTATGACTTTTCTTGCCACAGTTGTTAAGTGAATCATTGCAGTTATTAACCTAATAATGTTAAGTGACTCTGGCTTCCTTTTGCTTGTCAGAAGGTCGCAAAAGCTGATCACAAGTCATAAATATGAACCAATTGCTAAGTATCTGAATTTTGATCATATCACAGGGATGCTACAATGGTCACAAGTGTGAAAAAAGGACATAAGTAACTTTTTTCAGTGTTGTAACTTTGAACAGTCACAAAACAAACTGTTATAGATCAAGGACTACCTGTATTGTACCAATCTCATTCCCTACACCTTACTACTCTACTTCGGAGAACAGGAAAGTTATTTTATTACTATTTTCTTTTATTCTTTCCAAAGAATGCATCTTTCAACCTGCAAATGACATTTCCTACTGCTACATTTTTTTTAGCAAACAATGGGTTTTGTTTTGTTTTGTTTTTTCCATGTTTACTTTAGGACAAATGGTCAAGGAAAATTTTCAAGCTGGATGTTTCTGGAAGGCTTCAGTTTACAACATAATTTTCCAGTCATTGCTTCCCTTTCATTTTTTTTTAAATCACTGCAGCAATTAATTCTCAGGTTAGATTTTACTGCTAATATAGTTGTGCACACATGTATGCCTTTTCTTCTGTTAATTAGTTGGGAAATAAAATATACAAAATATATAAAATGAACAGAGGCAAACATCAAAGCAGAATTCTCTTTCTGCAGGGAAAAGCAATTGTAAAAAAAAAGTGAGAATACCACAAAACAAGATTTGATTTTGATGATTTCTCAAGGCTAATATGTGTCCCCATGGAATGAGAGAATAAATATTGTGTTGCAAGGGGAGGGGACACGAGAGGGAATTTTAGCTATTGACGGAAATGTCCTATAACGCTGCTCATTGGATACTATTTCTCTGTTAGAAGAGAACTGGAAACAAAAAAAGCACACACTCAGAAACCAGGTATTACTGAGAAAGAATTGTGTTTGGTTTCAGATCTTTTCAAATCGATTCATTCTTTGGTACAAAAGTAGACAAAAGCAGAGGGAGGAGAGAAAATAAACACACAACAAAAGAAACATGATTCTTGGGTTCTATTGCCTGCTAGAAACTGGGGCTCTAGCAGACAAATACAACAGGTAGATTTACGTAATTAAGCCCTCTCAGGTTTTAATGAATATGTGCCCGGGAGGGGGCAGAAGAGGGAGGAAAGCATTGCTCAGGAACAATTTAATAATGCTATAAAAAATATTGAGAGAAGGAAAAAAATAAAGTTGCAGCTTTCATGCAAAGTTTTGTTGTTGTTGTTGTTCAGTTGCTAAGTCATGTCATAACCACACATCCCACAGCATGAGACCCCCTGTCCTCCACTATCTGCAGTTTACCCAAATCCATGTTCATTGCATCAATGACACTATCTAACCATCTCATCTTCTGCCATCCTTTTGCCTTCAATCTTTCCCAACATTAGGGTTTTTTTCCAAGGAGCCCTCTCTTCTGATAAGGTGGCCAAAGTACTCAAGGCTCAACTTCAGTATCTGTCCTTCCAAAGAACAATCAGAGTTGATTTCCTTTAGGATTGACCGACTGGATCTCCTTGCAGTTCAAGACACTCTCAAGTGTCTTCTCCAGCATCACAATTTAAAAGCATCAATTCTTCAGCACTCCACCTTTCTTATAGTCCAACACTCATACATTCCATTATAACACGCCATACATTACAACTGGGAAAATTATAGCTTTGACTATACAGACCTTTGTTGGCAAGTTGTCTCTGCTTTTTAATATGCTGTCTAGGTTTCCCATAGCTTTCCTCCCAAGCAGTATCTTTTATTTATTTTATTTTATTTTATTTTATTTTATTTTATTTTATTTTATTTTATTTTATTTTATTTTATTTTATTTTATTTTTCAGATTTCTACACCACCCATCTTGCCCAAAGTGGCTCTGGTGGTTTACAAATAAAAACTGTGAAAAGTGACACAGTTAAAAACAATATTAAAAATACAACTAAAAAATTTAAAATTAAGAATTCCAAAGGTTAAAAAGGTTTTTTTTTTTTTTTTAAAGAAAAGATATAGGGAATGCCTCATGCTACCAACCACCTCCAGGATTGTTTGTCATTCTTAGAACCCCTTGCCAGTTGGCTGTGCCAGAACTTGACCCTCTTCCCGAAGGTCAGGTGAGTGTGGGTCTGCCTCACTTCTGGAGGCAAGATAATATATAACTTCTCTTCTTAGACTCCTCCAATTGAAATTCTTTAGCCAATGGGACTGCAACATGGAGTCCCCTCCCTGCTTGAGTGGGTGGGACAGGTTGGTGAAATAGATACAAGTTGGTTCATCAGGTAACCTGGTCCTGTACCATAAAAGCTTTAAACTAACAGCTTGAATTAGACCTGGAAGAAGACCAACATCCAATGCAGCTCACATAGCAGAGGTGTTACATGTGTTCCTCAGAGGCACCCAAAACTACTTGTGTCACCATATTTTCACCAGCTGCAACTTAACTTCTAGATACTTTTCAACAATAGCTCCATGTAGAGCACATTGCAGTAGGCCATATTAAAGATGATCAGGGCATGAGTGTTGGAAAGAAGATTTCTTAATCCAGGAAGAGGTGCAGCTGGGACACAACATGAAATTGAATAAAGGGTTTCCTAGCCATGCCTGCCACTGTTGCTTGTGCAGGAGTTTACGCACTGGGTTCATCTGATGGGAACTGATTTTCTTCCTGTTGTTTTTGGGGCTGGCTTTGAGATTTCAGAGGCAAGCAAGAAGTTCCTTGAGTTGCAGAGAAATTGAGACACATTCACACACTCACTTTCATGCTTACACCATACCCAAACACATGCATACACACTTTAATTTTCTCTTTTCTCCTTCATGACTACGTTTACCCAGTCTTTCTTTCTTTTTCATTATAATATTATTTTATTGGAGTTAAATTTTTTATGTAAACCTTACAGAAAGTTCAAAAACAGCACAAATCTTTCTCATTCTGTTTGAGAGTCTCCAAGAGACCACAGATCTCCGTGATTCATAACTGCGTAGACTGCAGACAAAAGTTGGAGAAGAGGGATGGAAACTTGAAATAACTTCAACCTGCTTATATATGATTTGTGAACTGAAAACCAGAGCATAATTGATTCAGCCACCTGATGGCCTTAGGATCTGCCTTCTTACTATCACTAATGCTGGCCATGCAAATGCACATGATGGTTATGCAACTTCCTTCTGCAGAATGTCAACAGGGTACCTAACTAATGCCTTTGATGGCAGACAGGATGAACTGGATTGGGGATATAGTGGTGAGCATGATCAGCTAATAGTTTGGTTCCATGAAAAAATGAGCAATGAATAATTGCATCCAGAATTGGAATGGCTCTATGGAATCTAAAATATTGTGGCTTAACAAAATCACAGTATTGTAGTTTTGAAAGTGTTTTATTGTGTATCTGTCCTGATCACAGTAGAGTAATATAGAGTAGGATGGGATGGGATATGTACACATTTGATAGTGAGCCAGCTTGAGACTTGACATTTCTCCTTTCTGTGCTTCTCAGCTGCATCCTTATGAAACTGCTACCTGGTGATGGGAGATAGGTAAGAGTGACAGGCAAAATGTGCTCACAGTCAAATTACAGCAGTGGGTAGAGTGGGTAGCACTATCAGAGAAAGTGCCATCATCCTTATTTTTACATACTGAAGAATTCATATCTGAATGACTGCGTTAGAATCCAGAAGATGGAGTTATCTTATGAAAAATATTAAGGTTTCCCTATATTGAGGCACCTTTTTATTTCTTTTATAATGTTTTGCTGGACAGTAGCAATAGCAGTATCACTTAGATTTCTATACCACTTCACAGTGCTTTACAACCCTCTCTAAACAGTTTACAGACTTCCCAACAATCTGGGCCCTCATTTTACTGGTGGAAGGATGGAAGGCTGAATCAACCTTGAGCCTTGAACTGCTGGTATATCCTAACATGAACATTTTCAGGCCAGCTACACATTTCAGCAGAATTAGCCTGCAATACTGCATTTAACCACTGAACCATCACAGTTCAGCACAAGTAGAAAACCAGCATCTTATGCTACAGATTAGTAAGAGGACTTACCACAAAAGAAGAGTAGATTGGATGTTATATGAGACTATCTAAGAAAGTATGATATGTTGGAGTATGGGGGTACCATTGTTTTATGCTTGGGGAAGGGTAAGGAAGAATCTCAAGAACATCTTGTCTGTCGCCAAACCTGTCACTTGTTTAGCCTGAGTACATGCTGGTTGACTTGGATTGGGTGCAATTAGAAATGTGCTTGCCATACATAAATATAAACAATGTAATCCCTATTGTTTTTAAATGCCATGTGTTAGTTGGGAGATTTATTAGGATTTTCACTCTGTTTTATTTAATAAAGAGCCTGTCATGGATGAAGTATCCTAACATGTACATTTTCAGGCCCACTATATATTTCAGTAAATAAATTGTATGTGACACTCTGTTGCAGATGACATTGAAGTTTGAAATCTGTACCTGAAGAGATACACATTCAGGGCTCCATATCAAGATATTTCCCCTGCATAGAATATTGACATATCACAGAGAAAGATTCCATGAAATGTTTTTTTTCTATATTGTGCTTTTTTAAAAAATATATGGTGGGAATATATAAGCATTTGAGAAGCAAATTGTTTGCAATCAGTTTATCAGTTAGCCAAAACCCATTTATTGGAACTTTTGCCTGGCGTTAAACTTCATCATGAGTTCTGTAAGTCTTAGGTTGATAGGACTCAACCTTTAGAACCACAGAGTCTTGAGATGGCCCCCTTTACTTATCTGAACTTTACACATTTTTTGTGAGATTAAATATCTCTTTGGGTTCTTTGGGAAGAAATGAGATAAATATGCAGTTATAGAGCAATGGTACAACTTCTACTGCGTTGTGTACATAATACATTTAAAAAAAAAACCAAGCAACCAACCAACTAACAAAAAGTTCCTGTACAGCTGTGAATGTTTAAAGTTTTTCCCCATTCCTTTTAAAGGTTGGGATTTTTTCAGATTCTCAGAAAACATGCAGCTCTTTTTTGTTTGGGTTTGTTGTCATCGTTGTTGTTTACTGCCCTTGTACAAACTGAATTGCTACTGTCTCACTTAACCTTAAAGGAAATATAACCAGTTTTGATAATGATCATTGTTGTAATGATACAGCATGGATAAATTAAGGCAAAACTCTGGGGTACTTTGTCCAGAAAGATAGCATCTGTCCTTTGAAGGTCCAAGGGCAATGCTTTTCGAGCAACTAATGACATTGCTTGCTATAAAGATTGGTGGCTTTGCTCATTGTAAGAGGGTTGTTTTGCAGACTTACAAGGTTTTATAATATGCTCACACCAATTAAATTTAAAAAAAAAAGGATTTGGTTGCTGAATATAGAATGTATTTTCTGCTGGGGAAAATCCATGACTTGTTTTCCTGTGCAGGGTAGATACATATTAACATTATTATTAATATTGATTGCATAATTGCAACCCTTTGTAGAGAGGTTGCATGATAATTTGATAATTAGTCACTATGCAAATAAGCAAATAAAAAGTCCAGACTGCCTCTGACTCAGCAAATGCCATCCACATTATTTTAGCATACACGAAAAGCGATGCTTTGCATGGAACATTTGGCAGCATGAGTATGTAACATGAATTTGCAAGAGTGTCTGGCTGAGCAACAGATCAATTGCATGCAGGATGAACGGCTTTGGAAATTATAATAATCAAAATACATGGCATTTTAAAAATCATAAGAACATTTTAAAAGGCAGATATCTGCTGAGAATTCAATCTGAATTTTGCAAATGCACTGAAGTGGGCTAAAATGTCCTGCAAGTGGGGGAAGAGTCTGGGATTATGGAGCAGGTGTAAGGTTTTTTTTTTTTTTATAAAACAGCTGAAGTCTTCTAAAACATGTATATTTTCATAACTGCCATACATTTTGATAGGTTGCTTCTGGCATTCTGGTATAGATGACATTGAAGTTTGAAATCTATATTTGAATAGACACAAGATACAAACAACTGGGAATGTTTAATAGTAATCAAAATCAGAAAATCTTGCTGAAACATTTGGAATAGGCATAAAATACCCTCAAGTTTGTTTGTTTGTAAGAAATAAATTACTTTCACATTAAAAAAAAAACCTCAATTGCATCACTGCTCCACCCACTGACTGCCAAAATAAAATTGAAAACAGGTGCCCTTCCCAGGGACTGAAAGATTGCTTGTCCTTGAAATAAATAAGTCATCTAGGAGGAAATTCTACAAACAAAGGGAAACATGAAAGATGGACCAGGTTATCTGAAAAATCAGGAAATATGGGTCACTGGTTGATAGAGAAATTACAATGATGAGAGGAATCTTGAAGGTCATCCAATCTATTGCTGTGCACAGTGCAAGATTGATAATATTTAATCATAGAACTTGAAGATGTTGATACATTATGAAGGGAGGGACACACACACACACACACACACACACAGAGAGAGAGAGAGAGAGAGATAGAGAGAGATTTCACATTCGTAGCAATCCATCACACTACTGCCTTTTCACCTAATTAATTCTCAACCCAACAATTTGCTTCACTTGTCATATGCATCCCAGTCCTCTTATTTAAGATTGTCATTAATCGGTCAATACTTCATAACTCTCTGGACACCTCATTTGTTTTAGTTTTTCTATCTATCAATCAGTCCTCATCTATTTTTCTAGGACAGGAGTCTTTAACTCCCAGTCTGCAGCATGCCAAAAACCAGGCTGCACAAATAAGCAAAGCCCCATTTGTGGGATGCAGACAGCACACAAAACCCTGCCCCCTCCAGTCCTCAGAAAAACCTTTCCCCAAGGAGCTGGTTGTTGGTGCCCAAAAGTTTGCAAGCCACTGCTCCAGGATATACATTAACCAGATATATATGTGTCCTACATCATTTTTCCCTGTTCCAACATATAGGCCAGAGGGATGGACATCAGCTATGGCTAAACAAACTGGAACCAAAATGCAGATCCTATTCTTTGATATGCAATCATTGTAATTACCAAGAGTCTAGATATAGCAGAATAGCTGTGTTTCAGTAAAGTGAGGAGGAATAAATGGTTTATACATTTTGGAGGTACAATCCACAGAAAAGGTAGATATTCAGGGATGATCTATTTAGCTGAGTTTTGGAGGAAATTGGAGATATGGGAGAAATGTAATCTCTGAATTTGCTTCAGTATCTCCAAACATCCAATTTAGTACTAGAACTTTTAAGAAGACCTTCATCCTTGCATCACTCCTATATTCAGGAAGCACCCATGCACAATTTTCTCTGGATGTGCTGCAATAGAAATACAAACTACAGAATCTGTATTTGCTCTGATTTTCCTGATGATTAAAATAATCCATGTGGTCATTCCAAGAAATATTTCACAACATAACTTACTTCAGTATTTTGCTAGATTCAATATTTAATAATCATAGCTGCACAATTGATACTTAAAATGATTTTAAGGAATATCTACCTATCCAGATGTACTGTCATGACATTCTAAATAGCTATGGCTAAAGATGATAGTCTGGGATATAAAATACCTTACTAATTTCTTTTCAAATGAAGTGCTATCACTTGCAAAATTATTACGGCACAGAGAAATATACAGTATAATTTACAACATCTACAATGTCCATCTCAAAATGCTTTTCAATTCTCAAAAAAAATCCATACTATGTTTTACAGGAAAAAATACAGATATTTGGAGAGCCAAATAAACAACAAATACATTGTGTGCATGCATTTCAATAATAAGCAGAAAGTTGAAGGACAAAAGCTTGAGGGATTGAAGCTTGAAGGACAAAAGCTTGCGGGATTGCTATATTGTTATATTCCTAATTAGTAATATCTGTTTCCTATAGATTCCAATTCCACAGTGGAATGGAAAAATGATTTTTATATCAAAAATAAAAATTACATTAATTCAAACAGAAAACATGAATCCACCCAGCATGTACTTCAAAAGACAGATATAGATTTTATGACCCTCAATTCCCATTAACTATCGTTCAGGAGAATCTAGTTGTGCTTGTAATATTCCATTTCTTTTGTGATTATTCCATAGCTGCTTGCAAAGTTGAAGATGTGCAACCAGTTAGAAATAAGGCACTAAATTTTCTTAAAGGTAGGGTATAGCAGCTTCTTTAAAGTTGATATAGCTTTGTAGTTTTCCAAACTCTGTAATGAAAGCATGCAAGTTCTAATGGATGGATCATTTCAATTCTATGAGAAATGATATTCAACAACAAGTTGAATCTGAGGCAAGGGATAGCATCACAGCAATGCATCCAGCTACCTAAACTTCCCATGTGAAGTATCATACCAAAAAATAACATACCATCTCACTTCTAGAAATTAAGTATCTCCTTTTTCTTTTAGAAAAATAACCATGTGAAATTAATGATAGTAAAATGCCAACTGTTTGAAAATCTTCTATTTTACGACTAGTTTTAGGTAGCTAACTTTACCTTACTCACCTAATAAATATCCTTGAACAAATTCAAAGTTGTGTTGACACACTGATTTCATAAAAAACAAATTACCAGAGTTCATTCTCAAATTACTTTAGGACTATAATTTTATAATTAAAGTATGAGGGGTTTTAAATCAAGGCTAAAGTATAAGAGGTTTTAAATCAATGTCAGGAAGCAGATACTATAAGAACTATTGAAAGTCTAGTTTATTGTTTTAGATTGTAGTAACAGAATCTTGAAAGCCTGAGAGTTTCTCTCTTTCCCTCTTATGTCACAGAAGACTAAGGTGGTATAATCTTGATTTTCTTCCCAAACCCTCATCTTTGTCAGGGACAAATTGGTATTTACATAACCACCCACACAATCCTTCTTCAAGGTTATCTTGTATTTCTTCACATCTGAATATTATGACTGATTCAAATACAGCATATACAAAGGCTTAAATTCCCTATTATTTCAGGAGGAACTTATGTCCTCTACATTTCCTTTCTACACTTCAAAGCTCAATAACTTATGTTTCCTACCAATATTATATAAGATAGTTTCACAAGTTTATATTACGTACTTTGCTATTGGGCATATTAAAATGCTGTTTAAATTATGCATGTCGTGTTCCTAAGCATTCATAATCCCCAGATTCTCTACTAATTTTCTTTTTAATAAGCAGCTGAATTTTCTGCCAGAGTTACTATAAATTGTTTATGCCACCTATAAAGTAGCATGAGATTTGAAGACACACACACACACAAAGATTATATTTCTGGAAGTTGTTCATCTCCATCCCAAACCACCCCAATAAGGCTGTTGAAGTGATGGGCCGGTGCCTGGAGGCCGTGCGGAGTTGGATGGGGCTTAACAGACTTCAACTCAACCCA
>JANHFJ010003755.1:83564-94896 GCA_032468195.1 Cerberus rynchops
GATAGATAGATAGATAGATAGATAGATAGATAGATAGATAGATAGATAGATAGATAGATAGATAGATAGATAGAGTTGCCTTATAGGGGAATGAATGAATGAATGAATGAATGAATGAATGAATGAATGAATGAATGAATGAATGAATGAATGTTCCATTTACAGGGACCCAAAATTCTTTACTGACTATCAACCAAGTACCCACTCTTCTCCTACATTTCCCCACTCAACTATTCCATGAAATCTTACCCAAAACGAAAATGAAAGCAGGAGCTACAGGATGGATGGAGTGTTAGACTAGGGCTGGGGAATCTTATGACTGAAGTCTCACTCAACAGCACCCCTCTTCTGAAATCAAGTAGTTTCTCAAAGCAAAAAAGAAAGCCTTTTTGAATGAACAATTCTATTGGGAGCAAATGGGTTTAGATTAACACCACAATATGCTCAGAAATAAATAGATAAGCTCTCTGTTCCCCACTCCCAGTTAATGGAGTGCAGCTAGGTCATGCAGAATTGTTAAGGATCTACTTTTTATCCATTTGTTTTGGGGAAGGGAAAGACATCAACTGTTAACTACATTTCTGAATTGCACCAGGAATTATGTTCTCAGGAGGGAGGGGAAAGTGTTTCAGAATTGATAACGCACTTAAATACTAATGCTTGTCCAGCTCTGGATTTAAAAACGAGGGTCTGAAAAAAAAATGGTTAAAAAAAAAAAGTCACCGCACTGATAAAGCTCAAAAGCAATAAGAGAACTGAAAGATAACAACATGCATGGGCTGTCTTTCTGATATAATACAAAAGAGGGGCGGGAATGCAATTAGATACTTGCACTGGTTCGAAAGATAAAAAGTTTGGCAGTTTCGCTTTATCTGAGCAAATTTAAGCTTTGTTCCCATTTCATTTGAAGGAAAAATGAATTACCTTGGCTGATTCCCAGTTTTCACTTTCACAATTTCAGAGGCCAGGCCAACAGGAAGAAATCTATTTGGACACTGCTCTGTCACCAGCAAGAACTTGGGACAACTGGAGACTCCATTGCCTGTCTTTCCTTAAAGGGAAAATCATTTTAGCAGCCAACTATAATCTAGAAGTAGATTTTATCTCTACTCCCCCATCCCAACCGAATGACAATTCATCCAGCCGTTAGTTACCCTGAACTACAGAAGCTCACACAACATCTAGGAAAGAGAAGTTTTTCTAAGTCCTTCTAGCTCACTAAGCTCACAAAACTTTCCTTACCTAATGTACTCAAAACATTGCAGAGTTTGAAAGGATCACATACTGTTGGTTTTGCCAATTCAGCAGCACCAACCTGGCTAACTCGTCTTAACTTTTGTTCAAGAATTTTCTGAAAGTTTTATTTTCATAAACGCATAGAATGGGTAATCAAATGCTGGTTTACATGATTTTTTTTTTAATTTGCAGCAACAAGAGGGGGAAATATCTAAATTCCAAATTTGTCTCTTTAACCTGCCAGTTCTGGATATCCAGATACTCCACCTGGCCCCCAAGCTCTGCTTAAACCATTTTTCCTAGAACGTATCAAAAAAGGCCATCCATTAACTTCTTGTCCAAAGCCCTTGAGGGCAGGAGAAGAAGTCACAAATGAAAACTTATCAAAGAGACACTCAAATGAGAAATTTCCTGTCAATAAGAACAATTAATCGATAGAATAGCCTGCCTCCAGAAATTGGGGGGGGGTGTCTTCCATCGCTGGAGGTTTTTAAGAAGAGATTGGACAGTGACTTGTCTGAAATGGTGTAGGGCAGTAGTGGTGTGCAAAGCCCTCTCTGTGGGCACATGTGCTATCACCCCAGCTCAGCTCCACCACATTTCTCCGTAGTGTTTATCGATGTCATTTGCAGGAAAACAGAAATTTCCCTGCAAACGATGAAACAGAAACTCGCGAAGGAAAAATATCCTGCCTCTCGCAGAGCTGCTGGTGTTGTGATGCCCCGCTTCCCACCAGCCAGCTGGTTTTCGGGTCTCCAGCGCACACATGCGGACGTGCGCATGCAAGAGATTTGCAGTTTGGATACTCAGTCTTTAAAAGGTTCACCATCACTGGTGTAGGATCTCTTGCGCGAACAGTGGGTTGGATTATAAAACCTCCAAGGTCCCCTCTACAACTCTTTTATTCTGTATTTTATTCTACTCTGTAAGTCTTCACAATGAAGCTTCCATCATCTCAGGGCCATCATCTCGAAGCCTTAGCAAAAATGAACTGGTAGGAAAGTTTGCGTTTTCAACCAGAAAATGCCATGCAACCACCTTCTGACATTCTTGGAAGAGATGCCTGAGGAAGGTTAGTGACCTGCAAAGCTTCCCACAACTCTTATGCGAAATTGACCCCTTTTATTCATCTGGAGACCGTGTTTTTTTCTAAAATAGTATAGCACAGTGGTGGTGAACCTTTTACTTACCGAGTGCCAAAAAGCACGTGCTTTGCGCATGCCATCTGCACTTGTGTGAGGCTCCTCCAAGTGTGCTGCATGTGCAACCGCACCATCTGCACATGCATGCGGCTTTTGCATGTGTAATGCATGTGTGCTGCACACAGGCACTCATGCACACATGAGCAATCGCGTGTGCATGCGCAGGAGATCTCCAAAGACCAGCTGGATTTCCTGCTGCAATCGCATGCATGCACAGCGGAGGCCCGAAGACCAGCTGGGTCTCTGCAATTGCACATGCGTGCAGGCGCAATCGCATGTGTATGCTCAGCTGGAGTTAAGTTGGCCAACAGCTTGTTGGCCAACAGCTTGTGTGCCCAGCAAGATGGCTCTGCGTGTCACCTGTGGCACCTGTGCCATAGGCTCTCCATCACAGGTATAGCGTGTTCCTGCTTGGGTGGGGGGGGGGAGTTGGATCAGAAGACCTTCCAAATCTTCTCTTAAACCGTGTTGCATGGAACTCTGGGTTCTGCAAGAGATTAAAGGCAAAAAGAAAAAGGGAAAGGGAAAAAATGTAGCCATTTCTGTATCATTAGAAATGGTTTTTCATTATCAGATTCTGGGACCTCCATTCGAGAAGAGTTGAGCATTTCTGGCCTTGTGCCGGTGCAGGCTTTACTAGTGGAATAAGAAGACCATGCATATCAATATGATCATGTACTGTACGTTCTTCGTTCCCTTTCTGTGCAGAAAGATACACAGAGGTTTTCTTTGTGTTTTAAAAAAAATCTATGCCACTAAGAATCCTGTTTTATCACTGTTTGGATTACTTTTTAAGCAAGTATACCTGGAGTTCTTTCTCAAGATTTTCCTCTTTAAGAATGGGATAAAAAAGGCAAATATATCGTACATAAGCCTATTTCTCCTACTTATGTTTACAACTCCAAGACTCGTTTAAAACCTGGATCTCCCACATATGTTGGATTACAGATTTAGCAATTCCTATCCTGCAGATTAAGAACATATGTCTACATTATATAGAAAAAGCTGTCCCTTGCGAAATAAGCAGCAATGGTGCATTATTAAGCCATATTCATTTGCCTTCCTGGCATTTAATATTCTTCTGATATAAACAGAGAGACAGGTCAATAAGATCTGCTGGTCAGGCTGTTATTATCTACTCTATCACTCCAAAGTCCTATTTCGAAATGTCTGGGGGGAAAAAAAATATCAGTTATTATGTCACGGAATCCAACTGTTGGGTTTAACGTTGAGTTTCCCAGGATTCAACGTTTCTTTGAAATTCCTTTTATATTGTCTGCTGACAATATAAACTAACCAAATGTTATTCAGATTGCATATTCATAACTTTAAGCCACAGTCATTTTAACCAGATCTTGAGAAAGTGGTATACTACCATTTCCTCTGCCATGTACACAAATCTATTTATACTGAACAGTTCTTCCTAGGCCTATCTCACAGTTGAGGCAACACCACAAACACAGCTATGATAAGCAAAATGTGACTTTGGGTGGCTTATATGCAGTTTTCCTGGCATGATATCACACCACATCGCCTGAACCGGTAGTAGAGATTTGAAATTGGCCCCGCCCACCTGCCCTGCCCTTATCCTTCCATATATGAACTTCATTTTTTTCTTACTTACCTTAATCAGCTGTTTGGTGTGTCTACGGAGCCTTCCTGATGATCCCTGCTGCCTCTGGTGCCTCTAAAAGAGTTTTAAAGAGCTGCGCTGCAGCACATTTGGAACGCATGCGCACGCTCCAAACCAGTAGCAAAACCAGTTGGATTCCACCCCTGGATTGAATCCATCTTAAAAAAAAATCAGATTCTTATATGTAAAATACACAACAAGTAACTGCAAGGTATTTTAGGAAGCATATCACATCTGTGACATCTTGTGTTCCTTTCAAAACTTCCAAAACAGTATAATATCTAATCTGTCATATACAAGTTAATTTAGGCTATTTTAATGCAGAAGCAACCAATTTTATCACAGAAGTAACCAATATCTCTTTTCTCAACTCTTATTCAGCAGAGAATAGAACACTATTTTACTTGATTATTAGGCAATGATAAATCTAACAGTATAGCAATGGTATGCCACAAAAATAAAAACAAGATATTAAACATTCTTAAATATCTTTCCTGGCTCTCAAGTTGCACATAGAATTTTTTTTATTTTAGTATAATTTTTATTTCCTGTTTTCTGCTTTGTGAAGTTAGCCACTTCATGCTTCCATGTTTTTAGCCCATCCCACATAGACAAAGAAAAGTCACATGTGTATTATAACACTTCCCATAAAATATTATGCTATATAGAACAGAAGGATTTCTGTTTTATTACACACTATTATTGCCCTGTTGCTTTTTAAAACAATTCTAAAGTTTTAAAGAATATGTAACTACAGATGTTTTACAAGTTCAGACCCTTCCTTAAACTATTTGTGCATTATAAAACCAAATGTACCAGTTATATGTCTAAAACAAAACTAAAACAAAAAGTAACATAAGATCTATGTTGACAGTAAGTCTACAAGGATGTTGTCTAGAACCACAGGACTTTCTATCATATTAGGTACTTTCTTCTATACATGTTTGTATACAGCATGTATTTTTTTCTCTATACCGCTTACCTATACTGTATCTCCTGCTTTGTAAGGAAGAAATAGCTATCAGTCTGATTCGGATAGCTTTACATCACTGCTATTTCTTTCTTAACTAATTTTAAAGACTGTTAAGTTTTCAAGTTTATCATGTGAGGTTTATGATCCTATATCAGCACAATAACTTCTCAGAATCATATTTATTTCTGTATTTCTGAAGCTCATTCTAGAATACAATGAATCACTAGAGGCTAAAGAAGGCTGATCTTTTTTTCTCCCTCTCTTTTTCTATTTTATTTTTGTTTGTTTTTCTTAAGGGCAACACAGTAATTAATGCATGTGTATCAGTAGGGCTTGACATTATTTTTAATAAAACATTCTTTTTATTATTAGAATAATAGTAAATATTCCCTATATTACCTTCAGTCTTTCACATATGAGCAACAATACCTGAAGGGTTATTTATTTATTTTGCATACATGGGGCACAAACATAATCAGGAAGCCATTGTGCTGCAATGGACTGCATTAACAGTATGAGGTGCCTGTGGTCCGATCTAAGCACAGTACACAAAATTGTCTGCTACAATGTCTTACCTGTCAATGATTACTTGAGCTTCAATCATAATAATACATGGGCAAACAATCGTTACAAACTCAAGGTAAACTGCTTCAAACTTAATTGCAGAAAATACGACTTCAGCAACAGAGTGGTCAATACCTGAAATGCTCTACCCAACTCCATTGTTACATCCTCAAATCACCACAGCTTCAACCTCAAACTGTCTACCGTGGACCTCACCCCATTTCTAAGAGGTCCGTAAAGGGGGAGTGCATAAGCACACCAGCGTACCTACTGTCCCTGACTTATTGTCTCCATTTACTTGTATTTACTTCCTTTGTTATGTTCATGTTCATACCTATACTTGTTATCTTGTCCCTGTTTGACAAATTAAAAAAAAAAAGCTGATGTGGAAAGTGGGAAGGCTGTCAGATAAAGCATTCCTGATCTGCTTACAATGGGATGCCTATGAAGACCAGAGATCAGGAGCAGACTTTAAAACTTATCTCAGTCCAATTCGTTTGGTATGTTTCCATCCCTTTTAGACTGTTTTGCCTTCACTATCTTAGAGCAGATACTTAGCTATATGAAACTTTTCTTTCTGCAGGCAAAAGTGCTGTCTTTTAATGCTGATCAAGGAAGCACTAAAGGCTTAAAATATACATTATATGTGTATTTTTAGATTTTTGCTTTCTTCAGACAATAGTAACTCATTTGCATGTATTAGTTGGGAAAGGCTAATGCTGTACAAATTTTCATCTTTATTAGTTATTTGAAAAGCATGTTAACATGGAGCACATGTTGTAAGGATCTTTTTTTGTCTTTTATGCTGTAAAAAATTGTATTCATTCAAGACTTTTTTTCAAAGTCTTTTTGGACTATTTTTTTATATAGCTTCAATGTCTCCTGTCCAGCTTTTCTTGTTTAGTTAGTGATAATTTTATCTTTTCTTTTGCTTACTCAGTTCTTTTTTTTCTTTGTTAATTCATTTTGTTCCTTCTATTTGTACAAGTTTTATTTTGCATGTCACAAGCATACAAAGAACTTGAGTGGGCTTTTATACCTAGAAATTTCTTGGGTTTTCATGAGTTGATCTCAATATGCTCTTTAGAATGTTTGCTTCACCTATAATGAAAAATTAATAAAAGATGATAAATGTAATTAAATCTTCATTATAATTTTGCATGCACTGAACCAGTAGTGAAGCCGGTTGAACCACTGAGCTGAGCTGGTCAGCACCGACAAGGAGTAGTAGTTTCCCTACCAGGTGTGGTAGGGCTAAATAGAGACAGCCACAAATGGAAATGAGCAAGGTTACAGTCTCACCCTTCTTAATAATGTGCACCAATAAGTACCTATTTGAATAGGCATTTAATTTGGTCAGTGCCAGAGACAATCACCCATAATCCAACTGGCTGTGGATGTTTGGAAACCTTTGATCCTTCATCTTGTCTTCAATCTGTTGGAATCACATTTTACCTTTGTCCTGCTTTAACTGGAAGTCATGTGTTGCTTTCGTTCCACTTTGAATTTGGAATCATGCTTGTCTTCATTCTGCATTGAACTTGATGGAAATCATAGTTTGTCTCTGTCTTGCTTCACATCTATTAGAGACTGTCTCTGGATCAGCCAGAGCTGTGTTTGCCTCTGCATTGCCTTGAACTGGTGTCGAGCCATGGTTGTTTTTGTTGCATTGGAACATTGGGAAATGACTTAAACAGGACTAGCAATAAGACTTTACATGCATAGAGGAGGCTTGGGAAATGTCTGTGATTAGTTGAGTGAATAAATGCATCCAATTTCTTACCATGTCTGTGTGCTTCACAACTGGGACAAAACAATCTGATACCAGTGAACTTTAATTTGAGGCTTCTGGATATAGACCAGATTGGATCAGAATTTCATGGGCACCATGGAAACTATGGACATGACCTATTATCTCTGACTTAACCCATAGTGGAGTTACACTGTAATTCTGTTTTTTATGTCAGGGCTGTGACAACATGATCTATTTTGTGAAAATATCACCAAAGTTCCTTGTCATGGAAATATCACTACTTGTTGGCTTTATTCTGCTGCAGTAGGTGGAGCCTATTTGATCTGTTTCAAGCTCCTTATGAATCCTCTTGGGTTTCAGAGAAAGTTTAGGATTGTCTCTGATACAGTTTGATTGAGGTCTTATTTACTGTTTAGAAGAGGGATGTCAAACTTGCAGCCCGTAGGCCGGATGCATAATGCACTGGCCATGCCTATGCCCAGTTTAGTGAAGAAAAAAATCATGATGATGCCGTGATGAGGCAGATTTGACTCCCCTCATTTAGAATGAGAGGGTAAGGACAGCCTTGAACTAGATCGTACTTGAATGGATTCTCTATGTACATAGAACCTGCATGTGTCAGCAGCCATGGTGGTGCAGTAGTTAGAATGCAGCGTTACAGCTCACTGCCAGGAATTCAATTCAAAACCCAACTGAGCACAACTAAGAGCTTTCATTAAAAATTACTTTGCAACTGATACTGTATCCACATAAAGCCAATTGTCAGTTCTGTTTAGGATAACCCAGTGATTCCTAGATAACACGGGACCAAGGAAACAATTATGAAGGAGGTCCTCTTTCATTTTCTGCACTTGGTTCTAGTTATTGATAGTAAAGGGAGAGATCAAGGGCTTCCTCAAGACTTAAATCTCACTCCAATTCTAATTAATATCTAAATGAAATCATTGAGGAAGGTCATCTGCTAGTATGGCATAAAGTATTATTAGTATGCCTATGAAATTTATCTGTACATCTCTACTTTGTTAACCAAGCGATGCTATTGAAGTATATAATAATTTGGATGAGAAAGAAAAGGATTTGGCTAAATTCTGGCAAAAGGAAGCAGTTGTAGATTTTGAGGCACCTGATTAGAAGTTTTTCCATCTTTAATTTCGAGTCAGGTAGCACAACCCCAGGCAGACATGATTTACAAGTTAGGGCTCTGAAAAGGCACAGGTTAACATTGAGCACCAATTGCAGCAATTTCAGGACTCTGGTCTTGTTCATAGTAATTCATGTCTTAATTATTTTTCTGGATTACTGATTACTATATATACTCTATGTCATCCTACCCTTAAAGACTATTTCTGAAACCAGAGCTATAAGATGAACAGCCATCTATGAATTGTTTACACAAACTCAAGATGAAATTGAAATTCAGTCAAAAATTCATACTTTTTGTGCATTTCTTTCACTATAGTGTAATTTTTTGTTGTTTTTCAACAGCTGAATTTCCTTGGAAAAAATTATTATCCACCTTATAAAAATGTTGCCTATAAAATATTCTGTGAGAATACGAGACAAATTTTAAGAATTTTCAGAGTATGATAAATATGTTTTGAAAAATTATTTATTTCAAACATTTCCTGAATCTTGGCAGGTTCAACCTGACTTAGTGCTGAATTCAGGATCCGAGCTAAATGACTGCAAAAATGTATTATGCCTGAGATATAATTAAATAGACTATGGTTATAGTAACTATTTTCCCAAAGTCTTGTCAGCCACAAGAAACCAGGGGCAAATACAGAGTCCATAAAATACTACAAGTTTATTCCATGCAATCTATACACAAGAATCTGATCTACTAATGGTCAAGGCAAATTGGCACCAGATAAAAAGTCAATAAACTTCAGGGGTGGGGGCATGGACTCTTTCGAATGAGTAGGAACTCCAGACTGGAACTATGTTTGATCCTGCCCTCAGACTCATCTTCATCTTCTCCCACAAGCCTTTTAGTTAGACCTGAACAGTAGTTTTAGAGTTAAAGTGGGGCCTTTATGCTTTTTGTTCATAAAATAATTATATTTAAAACTTTGTTTCAGTTTGCTCTTAATGAAACTCCATCCATTTTTATCTTATTAATATCACACTCAATCCTTATTAGGCAGCTTTGATTAAAAAATCTGCTGAAATTTCCAGCTTGTATCCATTTTATTATAGGAGAGAGGCTATGGAGCTGGCAAAATCTATTTAGGCCATCGTCCAAAACCTTTCAGCGTGGAAATCCAAAATAAAGCCTCTCTAATTTATGTTTCCCTTTTTCTTCTGTAAATCACCACAAATACTCACTGGCAATTTGTTGTTGTTGTTTCTGGCTGGTTTAAGGGAATCATACACTGCTGGGCCATAAAATAACCCTTAAATAAAGTGGAAGAGAAAAGCAGGCATTGGACAAATAATATGAAGGCACAAAAGCAAAGAAGCAGTGCTATCCATAATCCATAAGTACAACCTAATGCTCAGTGTGAATAAGTTTTGGGCGCACATTTCTAATACAGTTCTATTAGATAAGGATGTATCTGACTGGGGACCATTTACAGTATTGCTGACATAGATCCATTTTTGTTACGAGACCCATCATTCCCTCAGTAGTATGTATATGGAAAGTGGGCTGTTAGATCCCAGTACTTTTGTCACTGCAAAAGTCTTCCCTCCTGTTTCCTCCCCATTTTTTTTTACAGGAATCCATTTGAGTTGCTAATTAGGAAAATGCTTAGAAACGCCCTACACATTTAGTGGTCGGATTTGGACTAGTCCTTAAACTTGTCTTGCTCCTATTGTAAGTTGGATTGAAAGAAACAGTGAGTTAATGCAGAGTTAAAATCAGAACATATGATTTGTTTTCTTTATTGTTATTCGATCATTTTATCTATTTCATATTACAGGCTGCAAACAAAGAAAGGCAACCCTCATATGAGGACTGATGTTTTCATAGTAATGATAATGTTAGGCTGAGGTTTACAACAATCCAACCCAAATGCTGCAAGTCAATGTAAGGCTAATTATGCCTTAGCTATTGCTACATGTTCTTTAATTAAATAACTTGTGGTGCATATTGTAATACTGTCAGTAATTATATATTTTATATTAATTCAAGTTGTCCCCCCCTAAATTTCTCATTTAAATCAATACATAGGTTTCAAAAATTCAATTTTTTTCACTGTACCTTTTTCAAGCCTGATTGATAAGCATACTAAAAAAAAACCAAGAGTGTAGAAAAGAAGAAATTAACCAGTATGTTGGCAATATCTAAGACTTTTGTATAAACTGAAATGTTCAGTGCATATAAGATGCCACCTTGTATAGTACTGTATTGCGTCCTTAATTCTAACAAAATCAATCTGGTCTAGTGTTTTTTTGTGAAATAGGACAATTTTCCAATATTAACAATTTTTTTCAAAAACAAATGAGGTTACACTCATGAAATATGTTTCATAGTATCTGATAACTTTAGTAATGAACACCCTTTGTTGTTTTTGATTCAAAAGAGTGCTAAGTTCCCTACATAGGTTCAGAAAGCAATCAGGTAGGGAAAATATGACACACATTTCTCTTTAGATCACATACACACTGATCTATTTCACCACATGGACAACCGATGAAAAGATTTACCTTCCCCCAAACACTGCTTTAATTCTAGTGGGGATGGTAAAAGGCTTAAGCGTAACTCTTTATTGTGTGTAATTGCTTCTAGTTCTGTACAGTAAATCCAGTTTCAACATTTCAAAGAAATCAAAGACAAAGTAAGACAGGTAGAGATAAAAAGAAAATGGGCTATAAAACGTGATGCACATGAAGCACACAAAACAGCAAGAAACTATGCCATGTATCCACACTTTTTCGAGGGGAATGAGCAAAAGAGGCAGTGAACCTTTAACTGACATTTTTTAAAGTTCAATAGACTTGGGAAAGACACTTGTGATGCTCACAGC
>JANHFJ010003758.1:58967-71370 GCA_032468195.1 Cerberus rynchops
AGAGGAAGGCCAAAGAGGAGATATATGGATGTGCTAAAAGAAGACATGAAGGTGATTGGGGCAAGAGTGGAGGATGCTGAAGATAGAGTTGGGTGAAGGCAGTTGATTCGCTGCGGCGACCCCTAAGCTGCGGCGACCCCTAAGAGGAACAAACGAAAGAAGAAGAAGTTTGATCCTGCTGCTTCTGCTTTAAAGATTTAACAGTTTTTAACGGAAGCAGATCTGAGTTTCTTTTTAATGAGCTTCATTATAAAAAAAGAAAACATACTATAGCTGATCCTCTTTTTCTACAGGTCATTTTTAAGATTGACACTGTTACTTTTTATTTTTTTTAAAGATTTTCCATAGTGTGCAAATGCTTAAAGTTGAAAGTTACAGGAATAGCAAAATAAAATAAACAGTAACAACAAACAGCTTAAGCAATTGCGATTTGGAAGAAAAAAAGACAGTAAATATTTCCATAATTAACATATAATATTTATGACCATTTTTCTAGGCAAAGATTTCAAGGGCCTCTCAGTTGGATAGCAGATGCGGGTGGCCACAGAGTGTCACTTCAGCCTTCAAAGGATCATCAAGCTGTTTCCTATTGTAAAGTAGTGGAACCATTAAATTTATGGATTTTCCTCTTCTTCACACTCATTCCCTCATTTATAAACAGCGGCATATTCACTATTTACCAAAGAAAGCAGAAAGCCATTGAAAAGGTTTTACTGGAAATACAAAACCCCAAGGTAAACAAGAGACAAGCATGAGGAATCTGACACAGATAGAGTATGAATGAATCTTCTATAAATGAAGAAAGGGTGGCCTTATTTCCATTCAAGCATCTGAACTAAAGTGGAGGCAATAAGAAGCTTCATAGTCTCACCTCAAACAGAAGGGGGAATATGTTACAATTAGCCTTGTATACAGTGGAATACACTACTGAGCACCACCAAGCCAAGCTGCTTAACAAAGATGAATATTCAGCCTTCAGGCAAGATTGAAATAAGAAGCAGTTCAGGACATTATCAGGATTAACATCAGAAAGAAGCATTTAGACAAGCCTGCTTAGATATAAGCCCAGGCAAAGAAATGAAATCTATCTGAAGCATATAGAGAAGGGTATGAGGAATGGGTCTTTAGCCATTGTTTTCGCTAAATACTTCTAATTGACAGTCTGGAGGAACAGTGTTTTACATTTGTAGAGTGAGGAAAAAATGGACCTTACCAGTAAGCTTTGTCATCAATCATTTGGTCCTGTCTTTGGCAATCAGGTGTTCTTCAAATAAGAAAGACTTCAGTTCTTAGAATGCACATTACATATTTTTGACCAAACCAACAGAGAATTCTGCAAATGGAATTCCAAGATCACAATGAAAGCTACCTAATTTATTTTACATTTTTTTCTAATTGGATGCTATATCTTGGATGCATCAAAAATTGCACACATTTTGGATGCAATGCAACATAGCTTATTATTAAGTTATATTATATCCCATATGTCCTCTGAAAATCTAAGGCAATGCAATGAGGACAGCACTCATGGGGATACAACAGTCTTGTGAAGTAGGCTAAACATGACTGACTGATTTGACAGAATTGACTTGGACCCCAAGTGAGCTCTACAATCAAGGGTATATTTCAATCAGATCTCAAATAGCACATTACTGTATATTATTAAAGTTTTCCCTATAATCCCTTTCAGAATGCATCTTGCCAAAGTAATGTGAACCTGGATTAAAACATCCAAATTAATGAATGAGATACATTTCACATGTGCCTGAACCGTATAGAGAACATATTATTTTATGTTATGATCAGATGGCCATCTATGGCAGAAAATGAAATGCAGGAGATATTAACTACTTTTCAGATTTTGTGGGGGGGGGGAAGGGACTGAAGAATGGAGAGTTGACGGGTAATTATAAATAAAATATGGAAATTGAAACTATTGTAATTAATAGTTGATTTGAAGTTGGCAGTCAGCCTTGATGAAAACCAACAGGGCTAGACAATCTTTGAAGAAGTTCCCATGTTACCTAGATCTTGATGGTCTTCTGTAAAATACAGTAATCTCTACAAGGGTACAGAATCTCAGCTGTATATTTTGGCACACTGTTGTTGGCTACTACTGGACCCCTTGCTGATTTATTTTGCATTAAAAGGAAGAGCAAATGAAGATGAATTTTAGAATATATCCTGTTCCAAATAAAATTTAACCCAAACGATCAAGGGCTGGAGCAATCCTCCTATTGTGAAAAGATTCCATGCTTTGTACTCTTTAGCTTATTTTTTTTTTTAAAGGAGCAGATAAAAGAGGAATATGATAGGAATATATACACAATTATGTCACATTTAGAGATAGTGTAAATATTTTATTCTCTCCTTTGATGTATTAGAATCTTGGGTCAACCCATAAGGCAAAATGACAGGTGAGTCAGCACAGATAAAAGAAAGTGTAGTTAACCTATGGGATTCCATAGCCAAAGATGCAGTGATGATAACTAACCATGACAGTTTTATAAAGGGTTTCAAAATTCATGGAGGATAACACTGCCTACTTCATTGCTAGTTGTGACATCTATATCACCTCCAGGGATGAGAAAGATATTAAATTGGTCTCTTGAAGTCTTTGCTGCAGACATGGCTGGGAGAGTATTCATGTTCATCTTGAGGGCTTTTGGCATTTGGCATTTGGCTGATGATGGCAGCAACAGAAAATTGGACTTGAAGGTTCTTCTGGCATTAACTTTCCCAAATTATGCATTGATCCAGTTTTCACATCCGAGTCAAACTATAACATTTATGAGCATGGCTCATTGAACAGTATCAGATATGTTTTGAGTTTTCCAAGCTATCAGATCTATTCTGCTATGTTGATAAATGGAGAAAACATGATTTCATATAATTGTATTTCACTATTACATCCTCTCACAAAATACAATTTGTCAAAATAATTCGAATGTGGAAGATTAGGGTACAAATTTGTACTCAGCCATGAAAATCACTGGATGGCTTTGGGCATATCATTATTTCATAGCCTAATTCACTTCAGAGAGTAAATTATAGTTCCATCTAGGCAGCTCTAAACTGCTTGGAGAAAAAATGCATAATATTCATATCCTTGTTGTAGAGACCATGAATGGTATGTTCAATTATGTTTCCCCCTCATATTTACACATCTGTAGTTCTTATTTTTTTTTATTTTAGAACACACAGATCCCAGATTTAAACTTTCAATATATCTATTGATAAATACAAAACAATCTGCCCTTTATATACCCCAGATCAGTTCATGAAAGTGAAAGAAATCATGTGGGACATATATGGATTATATTTTCTGCAAAGACAAGTTTAACATATTATGCTCAGTGATAGTCAGTGACACTACTGACTGAGGCTGTTGGGAATTGTAGTTTAACATATCTGAGTAGTCAATTTGTAGAAGGCTGGTCAACAATACTATTAGAATAGGATAAATTGGTCTCTGCATATATTTAAAAATCATGTCACATTAGATGTAGATCAGGGGTGTCAAACTTGCATCATCATGGTGGCATCCCATGGTATATCATAACTCCTCCCCCCCTTTGCTAAACCAGGTGTGGGCATGGCCAGTGCATGACACATCCGAGTTTGACACCCCATCTAGATTAAAACCTAAAAAAAAATAATCAAATAACAAGTAGCATTAAATTTTAAGAATTTTTCCACTGCTTCTCTCCCTCTAGCCCAAAAAGTGAAAATTCATCTGACAATTGAAATTCAATTATTCGTATTCTACTTCTTTCCTATTATGTGAAGGAGGGCTTTTATTTTTCACCTGGACAAAGACTTTGGCGCTCTTGTAGGGAAAAAGAATGTGAATTATCCACAATTTAACTGTGTTTCTTCTTACTCGCTTCTAATATACGAACTGTTCTCAAGAGCTCAAAATGCATTTAGGTTGTGGATATTAGCATAACTTTCTTAATAAGGCTGTTGTGAGTATAAAGTGAGTGAGGGAGATGGGGGGAGGGAGGGAACACTATGTTTACTGAATAAAGATTGGATATTGATGCAATGAATAAATAATTGAGGCAATTTAATTTTGAATGGAGAAGTCTTTCAACCCTGTCTGACAATAATCGAGCTGAAGGACACAAAGCTGTTATTAAACATCTTTTTGGTTTCCATAGTCATTCTCTTATTTTTTTTTCTATTCTCTCCTCTTTCACTTAAATAAAATTAACTTCATTTGCTTCTTTGTTATCTACCAGCCAGGCTTCTTTTTGGCATGTAATTTTGGGTTTGTTCTTTCTTTTTCATTCTTTCTAATCCAATGGATTATTTGAAAGGAACTATGTACAGAGGTTTGAGATACTCTCTTGTCTGTCTGTCAGCACAACAATTCTCCAAAAATAAAAAAAACAACAGGATCAAAATGGGTAGATGAGTAGAGAAACTACCAAAAAGAAAATATTGAGTTTGCAAGGAAATCTTCAGGTAAAGGAAATCCAGCATTTCCTACAGGCCACAGCTCAAAATGCTACTGATTGCCTCATTCTAAATTCTCTGTCCTCCTTTTCATGTGTGACAGAGCAGCGTATAGATAATCTGTGCTGAAAATATATGACACAGGAAAAGAGAAGACATATACACAGAGAATGAGAAGCGTTTAAATATGCATCCACTCTGACGAAAATCTCTTCTCTGTGTCTGAGTGTGTGTGTGTGTGTGTGTGTGTGTGTGTGTGTGTGTGTGTGTGTGTGAGAGAGAGAGAGAGAGAGAGAAAATTATTTCATTATCCAGAAGAAAATACAGATGCAGCCATTGCTGATAAGGAGAAATGGAAAGAAACCCAGAATTCATGCTTTGCAGAGTGTTGTAAACATCTATGACAAATCTTTTGGTTCACACACACATAAGCTGTAGATCTAGTTTGTCATCTTTTGTTCTCAGAGAAATATATGATCTGAAGAAATTCATGGTGCTGCATTAAAGTTTCAAACAAGAGACTTTCCACTGCCGGAATTACTTATATGAATTACAAATTATCCTTGATATAACCTTGATATAAATGGAACACAAAGCATATGCTTTGCCACTGAAGTACTCAGAGCAAATTAGTAAGAATTAAAATTGCAGGGGATGTGCCTGTCCCTTTCTCTATCCCTCATTTCCTACTGTAGGTAATACAGTATATCTAGTGGGTGCTTCCATCTTTATGGCAGACGTCATATTTTGCAATCATTCATATGATTGTCCACCTGAATTTCAATAAGGACTGTGTCTGTGTTGTTTCTATAATGTGTGAATAAACATAGGCAGTCAAGCATCTGATTGTAAAACACAGAATTTAGTACATATCAAGTTGAGCTTCTGAAATAAAATGAGGATTGAATAACAACTCTGTAGTTACACTCCTGGTGTGTCACTGTATTAATTCAAGCGAGGTGTGTCATTAATAATTTGGCATGCCATTATGGCTCTTTTTACCTTGTAACACAAAACATTTTTTCAGAAGCCATGTTAGGAAGATGCAACTACACAAGCTGAAGACTGTTAACAATTGTACAATTAACCAGTCAGGTTCATCTGATATCCTAAGAAAGAATGGCTTTATTCTATTTGTTTTTTCAAATATAACTCAGGTTGTGATGTTAAATTTGAGGAATAGTCAAATAAGCAGCTTTACAAGAAAAATGCATGATTTCAATCAGACAGCATTGAAAGGATCAATGGCTGGATAATTTTAAAAAAGTATTTCCAAAGGAAGTAACAATTCCTTTCTAGAAGGCACAGCATACTAATTCCACAATCACAAAGCTGTGAAGTAAAACATTACAAAGTTACTTTTCCTTTGACAAATATACAGTAAGATTAAAAAAAAAACTAGACCACTATGGTCAATGTCATTCCTTATTCCAAAGGTGAAGCAATGCTAACTCCATTTATCAACCTTGGCACTCACTTCTAACTGTATTCCAGAGTTATCTGCTATGCAAACTCTGTGGAAGCTGTACTTAGCTACTGTTCCTATTGAAAACTAAGCAGTCAAGGAGAGTGCTTAAAATCAGTTTACATTTACCTCTGGTTCATCTATTATTCTATTTCCTTTTAAATTGCTACCTCATTAATAACAATTAACTTGACAGCAAAGGGTCTGAATTTCACAATTTACTGTGTAGACTTGATGTCAACCCGGTGATTTAAGAAAACCAGAGAGAGGAAGGTCACCCTGGTTTCACATTTAAGGGGGAAAAAAGAGAAAAAGTTGTAACATGTTTTACAGCTTTTGTCAATGTTAAAGAAAATTGTAGATAAGAAACCAAACTAAATTAGTTTGTGCCTAAATTGTTGCACTAAACATGACATCTATTCCTAAAAATAAGTGAATCATGATAAATCACCGACATTACTATTGGAAGCACATTGCTTGCAATCAGTTTCCAAGTTGTCTCGTCTACTCTTGTGATTAAATGGATGCTGCTGGACAAATATTCAGAAAATCTTCAAGTAAAGTCTAGCTTTCTCAGCATGATGAGGGACTTTCATTATGCTAGGATTTAACTAATATTTAAATAACTATTCACAAAGCTTTAGTTCCCCCCCCCTTTTTCCTGATGTCAAAACATTTTTATAATGCAAAACGGGAAAAAAATCAAAACTGAAATCCTATCTAAATGATGGAACCGACACAACAGAATACAACATTAGTGTTTTATTAACAGGTAGAGTGGTACAGAATAACACATTGTTCTCACAAATGTGCCATACCCAAAGAAATGTTTGCCAAAAGAAGGTTCCTAGAGTTCTCAATCAATAAGCATCTTGTAAGCATTTAATTTGTTTCTGGCACCCTGCTATATAAAACCACAGCTGGAAGCACTAGTACAGTGGTGGAGAACCTTTTATATCACTGTGTGCTGGCTTTGTACCGGAAGGGCACACAAAGCCATTCCTTGGAAAACGTATAGCACTGCTGGCTCTTCGTCCCATTCTCATGCAGCAATGCGTGCTGGCCAGTTGGCTCTCGGAGCACGCATGCTCTTGGACACTGTGCTTCCTGGTTTCACCGCTCCCATGCACACGAAAGCCTGCTGGCCAGCGTGCATCGCTGCGCAAGAATGGGATGAGGAGCCAGTGATGCTGCACATTTTTTGCGGGATGGTTTTGCGTGCCTTTTTGGCACACGTTCCATAGGTTCGCCACCATGGCACTAGTATTTCATCCTAGGCTGTTTTGACAAAGCTTTCTGCCAAGATGTCAAAACAATTACTATGGAAAGGATTGAGCCAGTGAAACAACTTCATTTTTGGTCATTGTATTTTATATACATGTGTGTGTATATGTGTGTGTGTGTGTGTGTGTGTGTATTCCCACATGTATATATCCCATATCTTTATATACATATAGAAAGATTCTATACATATTCTTGTCAAAAAGGATATATAGATGAAGTTAAGACAGATTTTACTACAGACAGAAGACTGATGGTAACAATATTAGTTTTGAAAATTGCAAATCATGGCAACCTGTGAATCAAAAATAAGCATCAAATTATTTGGGGCATTAATTATAGAGCTGCTTCATGCAGTGATCTATGTCAGCAATAGACTGATGGGAAGCATATGTAGCTTTTGCCTTACCTCATAAATAGAGGACAAAATAACATTAGTCACTGGCAAACTAGTCATTAATTAACGCTGCACAATCAACTAAAACCTTCTAATTTCTAATCTGTATCCTGTATCTTGACTGTCTCCTCAGTGTATGTAGAATATAGTTGGCTTGCCAGGTAATTGCTAGATTGAAGAATCTAGCTGATTTAGAATAGGCTGTGCATGGTTGACATGTGTCATATGGCCAAAATATCCATAATCTTAGCAAGGGAAAGAGAATACCAACACCATCACGAACACATACACACCAAGTATGTTTGTGTGCATGTATGCATTGGTTATTTATCTTTTTTGTATTACCAGAGAATTAAGTAATACTTATAGCATCTATAGCAGGAAGAATAAGCAAACAGTATGACTTAATCCATCATCTTAAAATAACTTTCATTAAAGAAAGCAGCTGCTTTAAATTTAGATCTATTTATAAAAGGAAAAAGAAGACAAATGACATAACATTAATCAAGTGAAGGTCTGGTTTTTACAAAGAGTATACAGTAAACATCTTTCTCAGCAGTCACATTATATAGTTGGATGCTCACATTGCTGTGCTTATGTTTCTGTTTGTTTATTAGATTTGTATAGCTACCTGTGTGGAGTTTTTGGCGCTCTGTAGGCTTGGTTGTTGCTTGCAAATGTTTCATTAGGCAACTAAGTAACATCAGATTTGCATTGATGATGTTACTTAGTTGAATAATGAAACGTCTCCAACTCAATAACCATGTTCAGAGAACCCCCCCCAAAAAAGAAACATACAAACAACTTATCTAGCCATTGCCTAGAACAGGGTTCTATGCTGGCTCAGGAATTCTGGGAGTTGAAGTCCATGAGTCATGAAAGAGCCAAGGTTCCCGACCCTTGGCCTAGAACTTACTGTATCTAGCCTGACCCAAATACCTGAGGAAAGGGTCTGTTCTTTAGGTCCCTACAAAAGACTATCTGGATTAGAGCCCTATGAATCACCAAATGCTCCTTCCTTTTTAAAACACACACACACACTCACATACACGAAGTGTTTATACATAGCAAGTTAGCCTAACTAGGAAAATGCTTAATGAAGTACCTTATTTTGATATGCTGAGTGGTTTTTTATTTGAGTTTTTTTTTTGTTTCTTTCACATATTATAAAGAATTATTTTGTTTCCATGTACATTCAGTCACAAGTATCCCACTCTAAGCATTAAAAATAAAGTGTTCACTGTAGGCATTAGGCCTATATATGCTTTTGAAAAAGCATTTGCATGTTGGTAAATAAAATAAGGAAGCATGGAAAATCTGGACATTATTTAAAGTTATAACTACTTTTTCCATTGGAAAAAATTATATAGGTATTTATAATGGGGTTACATATTTAATAGCAAATGAACAATTTGCTCAGCTGCACCCTGTTGATTTCAAGCATTTAAATGAGATGCTGACATAAGACTATTCTGACATTTCATGCTTGTTTCTTTCCATCGAAAATGGGGAGGCTTAAATGTTTTTTAAAAATGCAAGTTACATTGCTGGCAACACAGCAAGTCTGTCACAACTAATTTATTGGGCATGACTGTGTTTGTGTATATGTGTATTTTAATTCAGACTGGGCTGGAAACATAAATGCTGCAGAATTTAATTAGGAATGGTTTACCTTGCCAAGATAATTTCATTTTCTAAAAATCATTAAATAGATAAATTCAGAGGTTTCTGCTGATTCTGCATATAAACATCTATAAACAGCAGCAGGCCTGAGAAATGTAAAGCATTTCTAATTTAAGAAAAATCAGTTAATCTTGGGTTAACCATTCTTGCCTGCGACTAATAATTGTTGGGTTTACTGAAGACGTTCAGATGTATTAATCAATTCTCTCAATTTTAATTCCACCACATATCCATTATTGCAAACTACCATATGTACAATGGACAGAAATAAAGAGGGCTATTCTTTGCATAAGAAGCAGATGGTAGAAATTCAAGCTTCTCCTGCTTTACCTCATTGTGTCCAGGTTTCCACACAATTTCCTTCCACCTGGTTTGTTTCCAATGATGGTATCATTCAAGGCAAAATACAAGCACAGCATAGGAGCCCAACTCAAGAGAAACTAAGTAAAACACTGATAAATATGGATTGGCTATTTCCAATGCTTCAAGATATTATTCCTCCATTTCTTCTGGAGCTCTGAATCAGATTGAGGGAAAGCCCAAATTCCAAAGAGGATGGGGTAATTTGGAATAGATTTTCATTTGTATTCAGTTGAACGGAAAGATCTCATTTGTTCCACTTCAAATTCGAGCTCTCCCCAGAGCCCCGATTTGGATCTATTGCTTAAAATCACGGCTACATTATATAATAAATTATGGCTCCATTGCCTGCATTTTTTTGCCCACAGGGTAGGAAATGGGTTTTGTTGTTTGTGTAAGATGCTATAGTGGAGAGCAGAAGGAAGGAGAATATGATCTGTCCTTAAGTAATAACAGTCTTTGCAGTCTCCCTTCCCCCATTCAGTACTGTGGGAAGTTGATCAATCTTGGAAAATATTATTTTGCTGCTTTATGATGATGTTTTATGATTTGGCTTAACTAGCTGGCTGGCTTAATGACTGTCTTTCTTTATATTAATATTTTAGATTTCTTCCTACTTCCATAGTACCACATTTGCAAGAGGCACCACTGATCTTTACACCACTTCTTTCTTGCGTAAATCTCTCCAAGTCTTAAAATCTATCACAGATGTACAGATGTTCTTATAAACAGAAACATTTTTACTCATAATTTCATGGCAGTCTGCCTCAAAATAAGATGTGGGCACTTTATTACAATGGTACCTTGATACTCAGCTGCTTTGAAACACATCGAATTTGGTACTCCGCACATTTTGATGTGAAAATTTTGTCTGGGTGCTCCTTTGTTTGGTACTCTACGCACAAGCTATAACTTGTCAGTGTTGGTTGCGTTGTGTCTTACTACATTATTCCTTATGGGAAAAATGTGTTTGGTACTCATCATTTTTAGTAGTCATTATACCTCCTAGAACCAATTAACAATGAGTACTGAGGTATCACTGTATTTAGAAGAACAAACTTTAAAGAAACATAGCTGAAAAATCTTGAGATTGATTTCTAGGAATGTCAGTGTACTTCATCTGTTCATATTAGCCTAAACTTTCATTCTGATGAAAAATAAGACAAATTAAAGTCATTCCTAAAATGATTCAGTGTATTTGAGAACGTTTCTGAAATTCTGGAGCTAGTCTTCAGAGTGGACTGGATTGTCTATGTACACCTCTAGCTTCTAATATACATAATGCATAATGAATCTTTCTCTTTTTTAACTTATGAAAAGGTTAGCCTGATTTTCACTAAAACAACTCCTATTCTGGGAGAATAAAAAAATAAATAAACTGGATATTATTATTTATTAAAAATGTATAAGTCCATGATGTTTTCCACAGGGAAAAAAAATGTCACACAGGGCTGATTATCTAAGTAAGGAAAGACCTTGTATTTCAAGAATGAAACTTTAGGAAATGTGCTCCCTATTGCAATTAAAACAGAGCATCCACATTAAACTCAATCACCCACAAAGACAGACTTGAATAAGGGCTCTGAAAAAAAGGGCAGAAGCTTGTTTCTGATCTCATTATTTGTAGAAGTGAGTGTGCATATGTATTGGAAATCATCGTTCAGAGGGGCCCAAAGACTCTCCAGAGAGTTAAAGCTTTCAATGTACATCAATTGGCAGTGTTTAGGTAGGTTACTTGCCAAAATAAATACATTGCTTTAAACTTCCACTGTGTTATTGTTCCCAAGCTACCCATATGAAATGAATGAAACGAGAGATGAAAGAATAGTTTTAAGCAAGCAGGATACAAATGATGTATGGTGGGTATATTGCTAATATCATTGCCTTTCAATAGCATCATATGGGTATTTTCCTTTTATCTCTGAATTTTCATTGAAGATGGCTTCAAAGAAGCTGAATTATTAATATACCAACTATTTAAATAAGCTGTTAAAAATCAAGTTCAGGATAATGTTTAGTTGTTACTGTTGTAGTTGCTTGATCAAACATGTATTTTAAAAACCTATTCCATTTTAATTCTTATGGTAGAACATATTCACACATGTCCGTATATTCTTTCTCCATATTATATGTTGGGATCAGTAATAAATGAAAGGATGCTCAATATCTCCAATACAGATCCATTGTGTTTTTCAAATGACAACACTTGTTTAAATAATATCTTTTCAATGATATCACTTTTTATTTACAGGTAGTTCTCGACTTGCAACCACAATTGAGCCCAAAATTTCTGTTGCTAAGCAAGACATTTGTTAAGTGAGTTTTGTCCCACTTAACAACTTTTGCAGTTGTTAAGTGAATCATTGCAGTTCTTAAGTTAGTAACACCGTCGTTAAGTGAATGTGGCTTCCCCATTGCCAGGAATGCCTTAGAAAGGAAAACTTTTCTAAGTATGAAGAATAATCTGATATGAGAATAAAGAAGCCTCAGAAAGGCTATCGAAGAAAGAAAATTGAGACATTGGTAGGTCATATACTAAGACACAAGTCTATAAAAAGATTGCTGGAAGAAAGCAGGGAAAGAACCAAGCAATGGACTAGAAAAGATATTTGGAGTAGCAATATACATATGTAAACTGGACTGGTCTAAATTATGAAGACTGTGCAAGTATGGTACAGAGGCAGACGCAACGTTTTGCTGATATCTCCAAATGCTCTAAAGCAGGGGTCTCCAACCTTGGCAACTTTAAGACTTGT
>JANHFJ010003759.1:77034-87102 GCA_032468195.1 Cerberus rynchops
ATTTTAATAGTAGAAAGATTTTAGGGTCAAAGGCTAAAATTAATTTTTTTCTATATTATAGTTGGCCAATATATAATCCAAATCTGCTTTATTTTGATATAATTGTCAATCTACAAATGAAAACTATTACATATCTCAGATATCAAAATAAACCATATTTACATAACAATTAAAACTGCACTTCTTCACCACTAAAACTGGGCCATCAAAACACACACATATCCTGCATCCTAATATTCTGCGATCCCCATTTTTTACAGGCACATATTAACTTCATGCCAATTTTGATTCCCATTCATATGGAACTGGTTTTCAAGACAGGCTTCAGACATTTTGTAGCTTTCAGCACACAACTTCCCTTGTCTAATGTAAGAAATACCTGTAGATCAAATGCAAAAGGTTCTGTTTTTACAACCTTTCTCCAAGCTCTTGTTTGAAGGGCTGGAGGAAGGACTGGAAGATGAAGTGTTTCCTCCATTTCTTTAAGTTAAATGCTTAAGATTTCAAGTCATGCAGGAAAGAAAACCCACAAGCATCCATTAACACACACACACACACACACACACACAAACACACCTATTAGTCACTTTAGAAGAAAAGTTCCCTGAGTAATACAATCTGTGAGGTACTTAAAGATTGTGAAAGTTGAAAAACAGCACAAAACCCTAAATTACAAACAGCATGGGACACAATGTATTTCTGAATCCACCCTGTTGTAAAAATATTGTTCTCAGCAAACAAAAGTACTCGTAAATTCTAAGAAAAGATTGAGTGTACACACACACACACACACACACACACACACACACACACACACACACACACACACACATCTTGCAGTCACATTTCATTCAGCAGCAAATGTAAACCGGGAAGGAAAAGGAGGGAGTAAGAAAGAGAGGGTTGTGTAGTTTGGCTGCATTCCAGGCCATTTAAAAATAACTGTTTCTAAAAAGGTGGAAATCTAGTTTTATTCTTCCTTTCCCATGTTTTCTATGGCCCTCAATCCATGCCCTACCCATGATGCCTGTGACCTTTAAAGCAGAAAAAAATGTACTTCCAGATGTGAGGGGAAAGAGTGACTGGTTTGACTGCCAAGACTTCCTGTGATTGATATAAATTTGATATCTGAGGACACTTTCAGACACCAGGGGAGGGGGCGCCTGAATTAGCTTATCCTGGGCCTCTTCCAAAGAATCCGGTTGGACTTCATAGACAGAATTCTTTGCAAATATAAATGTGCTACATAATAGCCGGATTGACAAATGGGCTGTGGACGCTTAATGCTTGCTAAACTCCAAGATGCTGTCTGGCAGAGGCTACATTCAATTTTCTCACCCTCAATTATAATCTTCATTGTAAACCATTTTCTAACAAAGGTTCATATGAGTAAAAGTAGAAACATCTCATTTCCCACCCGGAACTGTTTCAACAAAAACTAATGCTCTACAGAGGTAAAGTCACTGATATAATAGCAGTAAATCAGAGGTAAAGTCATTGATATAATAGCAGTAAATGAAAATAGAAATTTAAGCTTATTTTGTGGAGATCTGCATAACATTAACACAGGGAAATTCCCAAGCAGGCTATAAACTAATGACTCAGAGTTCAGGCACAAGACTCAAAAACTTCCGTTACCCATTTCTAGATAAAAGATGAATCCAAGCAGTTCAAAATTCTTGTACTTTGTTTATGGTTTAAGGCAGAGTTCCTCAATGTTTCCAGCTTTGCGGACCGGCGGAGTGGAGGGAGGGGTGGTTCCATGTGAGTGGATGGCAAGCACACAGCTCCATTTGAGCAAGTGGTGAAAACCTGTGACTGTCACTCACGCAAAGGGAGTGTGCATGCACGCGCTCACCTGCTGTTCATGCAAGTGAGGATGAGCGCACACTCGCTGGCCATTTCCGCGGCCTGGTTGCAAACCAGGGGTTGGGGACCCCTGGTTCAAGGCGTATGCTGCAAACAACAGGCTTTCTGTTGACAGTAGATTCCTCCGCTTCTTTTTTAAATATTATTTATTGTTTTATCATAAAAATAAAATACAAATAATAAAACAAACCAACAAAATGAAACAAAACAAAACCTTACATTCAACTCTAACAACACAATAAAGAAATAATAGTGTACAAAAAAGAAGAAAAAGTAATCAATGAAATTTAACATTTAATATGAAGGATTCCTTTACTTCTTACCTCAAGAAGTACCAGCAATCCAAGTCTCTTTGCTTTATCAAAGTTAAATTGGTACAATTCCAGGAAGATTTGGGTCTTTAGCTTTGTTTGGATGATCATCACAGTTAATTGAGTATCATTATTACTTTAATTGTTTTGTCTCTGATTATAGTTTGAACTACTGCATGCCACCCAAAGTCCTTATGGATTGGAGCAGCTTCTAAGTATTGTATTGTATAATAAATAAATGAAGTGCATGGCTATAGTTATCTCATGGTAAATAAACATTTACTCTATTGGGATCTGCCTTGTTATTTCAATTCTGCTTTCAAAGTAGATTAGCTACTTTGAAGCCATCAGTTGAATTCAAGCTCTGTTGTCAAATGAACTAGAAGTACCTTTTCTACAAATCAGGAACCTGGTTTTGAGTAAGTATCAAGCTTCAAATATGAAGAATGTAACCTGTCCAAGGAATTTACTGGGTGTTTCTGTATCAGCATTTTTATCTGTCAGTCTACCTCACAGGATTGTTGTTGTGAGGATAAAAATTAAAGGAAGTCTAGTTTGCCCTTGAATTCCTGGAAATAATGCAAGATATAATTGCAATTAAATAAAATAAAATGCTTATATAAATAAGATGCATTAGCATTGTTTCCCAAAGTGTAAGAATGTTTCAAAGGTGGAACAGTTTAATATTTCCCTTTGGCCACCAATTCTTACTTAAAACTGATTTATCATCTTAATTTCAACAACAAGGGAAGCTGGGTTTTAGAAACTGTATGTTTCCTTCATAGTTAATTTTCTTCTGGATTTCTGACAGCTAGTCTTTTCAACTGTTTATCTAATTTATACATTTCAAATAAACCTATCCTTTTCCTTAAGAAAAAAGGCATATATCTATAACTGAAGCATTTTCCAAGAAGCACAGTTCCATGATTCAGAAATGTCTGGCATCTAGCAAAAAAGGATCCGGAACCACTGAAAGAACAGCAGAAGAATGCACTAATCTGAAGCGTCTCCCAAGATCCAAAACAGTTTTTGACTGAACAGCAGTGAGGGCAAAAGACAAAGAATGGTTGAATGCAGTTTTGTCCTTTTACTCCCTAGAACAGATTCTACCCTTAGGACATCTGTCTACAAACCAACAAACACAATATGGAGAATGGTACACAAAATCAATATTGTAGATGAGATAACCCAGTTAGGCATCGTTGTTTCCAGATGTTTCGAGTTTAAATGTCCCTATTCTTTTGCTCTTAGTTATGCCAGTTGGACAGATTAAATTAAGGGCCAAGTATTCAGAGGACATTATATTGCCTTGTTTTATTCTAGGGGAAGTTTAGAACATGTGCCATTCAGTATTAGGATCTGATACAGCTTTAAAAACATTTAAGTCCTTTCTTAACACAACAACAATGGACTGATTGCCTAGCTAGCTAAACCACAACACAGTTTGCCTGACATTTTAGAAACTCAAAAATAATAATCATATTTTACATACACACCACATGATTTCCTATCCTTTCCTTCTGTTATATAGGACATAAAAACAATCCAAATCTTGAATTAGGATCACAGCAGTCATGGTTTTATGGGGTGGCTATTTTTACCACAATCCCCAGAGTGGGTGAGTTGCCTATATTGGAATATCTCTAGATATTTTCTAGTTTGCCTTTCCTAGAAAAGTCACGAGTTATTCATTCCTTCAAAGAAAAAAAATTGCCACTCTTAGGATTTTGCAAAGAAGTGCTGTTTTTGAAAAATGACCTAAGCTGCTGAATTCTAGGAGACAAATCTCTAAAAGATCCACATAACTAAAAGGAAAAAAACTTCTGATTAGGGATTACATGTTATCAAAGGTATTGGAATTTAAGTTCCATTGTACTACACTGAATAAGAGGACTGTTAGACACAGGTTCAAATTTCCATTTGATGATAAAGTCCTCCAGGTCACTTATTTCTCAGCCAAGCATTTCTGCATATATTACAACTGTGAACAATAAAGCAAAGCAATTATACTAAAAGGTGAACTCCCTGCTAGAGGACAGGCAAACTATTGCATTACTATATTATGGTATGGTATGACATACCGTAGTAATATAAGAAAAGTAAAATGACTGATATTTGATGAAAGAAGCAATAATTGTGTGGAAAGGGCCAAATGACATGTGTGGATACCTGCTATGAATCTGCATCAGTCCCTTTCAGCCATATACTTAGGGACTAGGTTGGGATCCATTACAAACAAGAACTAACTGGATGCAGGCAAATATACAAAAGTTGATGCTTCCCCATAAAGCAAACAAACCAAAAAGGAGAACCTCATCCTCCAGTCCTAGCACAGAAATGCACCCAGCAGTGAAAGGGGAATGTAACAATAGGATCTCCTACGATATCAATAGACTAGTAAACCTAGAATGCATTTCTGCAAAGCTCAATAATTTTTTTTTTATCGTTGGTTAGCAATATAATGTCTAAATCCGTGTTTTTCAAGCTTGGAAACTTGAAGATGTGTGTATTTCAGTTCCCAGAACTTCCCAGCCAGCTTGGTTGAAATCCACAAATCTTCAAGCTGTCAACCTTGAGAAACACTGATCTAAATAATCTTGCCAAACTCAAGCTAAGCAGGGTCAGATAAGGTTAGCATAGGAGATATTTTGTAGATTGTAAAGTAAAAAAACATCTGGAAGAAGGCTATGCAAAGTACCATAGAATAGTGTGCAGCCATGGAAACTAGTTGTGCTAAGGAAATCTGGAAATTCCAGATTCCAGTCAGATTTTAATTAAGTATATGTTTTGATCCCCTAGTATCAACAAATACCAAGTGTATTTCATATATGTTAAAAAAAGAAGAAAGACAAATATGAGAAGACCCAGCAAATGAATTTAAATCTAGTAAATGGAAGAACAACCATTTTTAGAAGATTACCATTAACAATAAGAGCTCAGTAATTTGTGTACAATATAGAATAGAAATAGAATATTGCTTTATTGTCACTTTGAATGTACACTAATTGGCATACATTAAAACGAAATTTCGTTGCATACAGCTCTCAAAAGGTCAGTTCCAATATATACTACATAAACAGGACAAAATAAATAAATAAATGCAAAATTATGTATATACCCACATATATGACACAGAGAAACAATGTAGTCTGAATGTATTCATGTACATGGAAAGAAAAATTAATCTTGGGAGTTTATCAGACGGATGGCATAGGGAACAAAGTTGTTACAGAATCTGGTAGTCCTGCTAGACATACTTCAAAACCTCCTCCCAGAGGGGAGCAACAGAAACAGACCGTAAAGGGGTGTGTGGGGTCTTTGACAAAGCTTTTAGCTCTAAGCATATAGCGCTTATAAGCAATATCCTAAATAACAGGAAGCAAGCTTCCTATAATCTTCTCGGCTGTCCTTACCACTCTCTGTATGGACTTTCTATCCGAGGCACTGTTGTCACCAAACCAAAGAGTGATGCAGTTTATTGAAATGCTCTCAATCATACCTCTGTAAAAAATGACTAGGACAGGAGAAAGATGTGCTCTCCTCATCCGATGCAGGAATGCAGATGCTGTGTCAACCCTGCAGCTGGCTGGATGGTGGCCATTTTCCTATTCTACTGGGGGTTTTCTTTTCTCCAAAGCTTCAGTGCTGACACAGACTGGATGTGCAGGATAGGGAGGGGTGTGTAGAGATAGCTAGGGTACTATAACCAAAACAACATTATTTCCCCTGGGAACAAGGTCATATGTGTAGGTGTTGGGGAGTGGGGTGGGGACGGAGGCTATTCCACATTTGGACTATATGCTGATTGGACCATGTAACTAACACCTCTGGGGAAGTAGCAAACTTTTATTTTTAATTGGGAGAAAACCCGGTGGGAAATTAGATCCGGTTTTCATTAGCATTGTGCCAATATGACATGCCCTAATAAAATGTTCTTTGCGGAGACCTTGTGTCTTGGAGTTCTTTGGTTTGGGGTTGTGTTAGTTGACAACTAGTTTGCACACTTCATTAAGGATCTGTGGAGAGACCAGTTCAGATTATTAACTATCTGCACCCCCAGATACTTAATACTGTTGACTACCTCTACAGCTGCATCTTAGATACCGAGTAGAGTATGACCATGCTTGCTCTTTTGAAAATTTACAATGATCTCATTTGTTTTATTAACATTTAGAATCAGGTTACTTTTATTGCACCAGTCCATCAGAGCCTTCACCTCTTCTCTATAAGCATCTCCCCATTGGTGTCCCAGATAAAACCCACCACTGCCATGTCATCCTCATACCAGTAGTTCACAATATGATTCATAGCAGTTTTGGCACATCAGTTGTGGGTCAACAAGGTGAACATACGCTAAGAAAGGGATTGCCATATGACTCACATTCTGAATTTCTGTTATTGGGTGGTATAAAAGTACAAAACTGTTATCAGTTGTTCTGAGAGTGTTTTGGCTGAAAAAGCAGAGCAAAGTTCTCAATAGCATAATGGACAGCTAATATAATGTATGTTTTCCAGGAAGAAAGTCTTATAGCTACTTTTCATGGGTTAAAGTTTCTCTTTCTTCGTAGAGAATTAGAAATTGACTTTAGGTAGCCTATTCCAGTTTTGCTTACATGTAAAATTACATGGCTATAACATATGCTTTCCCACCCATTTCTTTCAATAAAAGTCTATTATAAGCTATTTTCCAGAAGTATTTTTCATCTGCTATAAAAATAACTTATGTAATGCTTCCCCAGCTGAGTCTGAAATGTCTAACGGAGCATTTGTTCAGGAATGCAACAAATTTGGGCTCAGCTGAGAATTCCAGCACTGTTCATGAACCACCAGAGGCCATCAAGCCACATGCAAAACATTAACTTCTGCAATGGAAAAAAAATCCTATCATCTGTGCTCACTCTACTGATGACTATCTATTATTCCATCATAGAATTCAGAAGATGTTGTTGTCATCATCATCAACATTATCATCATCATCACCAACACTACCATCTTGCCCTCCATCCAAAAATATCCTAAAAACAAACAGTAGTCATTTAACCCTAAAATACAATTTTAAAAAAGTCTCTTAAATGCAGATCATTACAATGGGCAGGAAAAGTTTGCGATTCCTTTAGCACTACAGATGGCAACTTACGACAATTGAGCCCAAAATTTCTGTTGCTAAATGAGACATTTGTTAACTGAGTTTTGCTCCATTTTATTACCTTTCTTGTTACTGTTGTGTAAGTGAATCACTACAGTTGTTAAATATCATGGTTAAGTAAATCTGGCTTTCCCCATTGACTGCTTGTCTCAAAATGTGATCATGACCCCAGGACCCTGAAAACATCATAAATATAAGTCAGTTGCCAAGTGTCTGAATTTTGATAGCATGTCCTTGGGGATGCTGCAATGGTCGTAAGTGTGAAAAATGGTTGTAAGTCATTTTTTTCAGTGTCGTTATTTTGAATGGTCACTAAATGAACTGTTGTAAATCGAGGACTAGCTGTATTCCAATATTATAATCTGTTCAGAATTCCATTTAAATCTTGTTGATAAAGAGACTGTGGTTAAAGCAGCAGCATCCAAATCACTGAACTGTATTGTGGCTTTACTGAACACTCTGAACCATCATTCAAAATCTTTCTTGGAAAGTGTGAAACTTTAGATTTTGTCATTGATAGCATCTCCTTCAGCAGTGATGACTTCAATCAATGTTATCTCACTCCTTAAATGTCAAGGTAAAAAGTCTAAAAACAGATTTCCAAGAAAACAAATACTCAGATTAAACAGATTGTAGAAAAACTATGAAGCCGTTAGGAAAGAGAGTTCCAGCAACAGTTGTATATCAAATGCAAAACAAATCAATCTTTATATTCTTTTGACTCTTTCTCCTATCTATGATGAAAAGGGCAGGAAACTATTGTCTTTTGAACTGGAAAGACAAGCTCCATCTGTTTCTCATTTTGGTCATGGATTAATCTGGTATCAGGCTGCATTTATTTTTTTCACAGTGTGAGAATACGATCTTTCTATTTTTGTCTTTCTGCTAACAAGGTATACATTTTTACATTAATGTACATTAATGTACATGTAGAACAACTAGCAGGCCATCAACTGTAGACAATAGGAAATAGCCACTGACACTACAGCAAGCTTTGTGTATAAAAATCTACCTCCCTTATTGCTGATCTGTGCCCTAACAACATCTGGCATCAAGTTTTCCCTCTAATCCTACAGCAAAAGTATATTAGTGTCAAGGACCAGAACTGTAATTCTGAACCACACAGCAAAACATGAAGTCTGACACCTCGCTCACTCGATATCAGCCTGCCCATGAAGGAACAAACTGCCGCCCTGGGAGGACACTCTGGATACTAGGTGTCAAATGAGCTAGAAAGCAAAGGGAAGGAATGAAGACATGAACTGAAGCATTTATGATTTGTTACCAATTACCTACTGTTCACAGAAAAAGTCAACAGGTCTTCCACCAATTTTCCTGGACACAACTTATATAGTAAACGACATCAGTGCCACCTCCAAAGTTAAATTGATAAAACTCTTATAGAATATGCCATGCTGCTAGTGACTAATAAGATGGAAGAATTTGTGTACTCTAACAAAGCAAATTAAGCATTTCTGAAAGCCTAGACACGTCCATCTGTTATATAGGTCCCTCCTTCTGGTACTTTCAAGCTCCCGTAAAATGGCTAATTGGAAAAGAGATTCCTTTTCCCCACCTGAATGACTAAATCATAATACTAAACATCAGGAAGAGTAACAGATGACAGATAACTTCATTTGTCCCCAATCCTGCACCAGCAGCAATGCCAATCATTCCAAAAATTCAAGACTTAATGAAGCACAGGTAATGCTTGGTTCTTCAAGTCCTATAATGTGGGCCAGCAAAAGATCAACTGGCTTGCACCATGGACTCATATGCGGTCTTCTTCTCAGTGTCCCCTTACACACCTTGGGAACTGAATTTAACACGGTGTGTGGGATTAGAATCAAGTATAGATATAAAAATAACAATATTCTCCAGCACTGTATTTATCAAGAACACTTCCACTCTTCGAAAGCAAGTAACTGTTAATTTAATTAATTTAATTAACCATTACTATCCCCACCCCAATCAATGTGTGTGTGTGTGTGTGTGTGTATGTGTGTGTGTATGTGTGTGTAAGTCTAGGGGTGTTCGGGTCTTTTCCCATGTAAGATTGAGAGTATCTTGGCAACGTTTTGGCGAGGTCCCACTCACCATCCTCAGACTGGTGCTTTTGGCTTCATCACACACACACACACACACACACACACAAATACACAGGTTTGCATCAGTGTATCCGACTTCATCTGGACAGTTGCTATGCAGTTCCTTGGCAATCTAAGTGGATGAAAATCAAATGTACATACAGAAAATGGCTCTCTCACATGCACCGAGGGTGAGCATAGAATCACACTCAACCTTTGACTTAAATGCATGCATCTTGACATAAAGACAAGGATGTAGCTTGGAACAAATCCTGAACTCAATTCAGTCTCTATTTCTGCTAGTTCTCACAATGAATTCTCATTTTATTCCAGCTCATATATTTCCTTTTAATTCAACATTTTCAGTTCTTTTATCAAAGAACTAAAGCACTATATGTCCTTGCTTTATTAGCATAAAGGATTATAAAAATATTTTCTCCCTGTCCAAAAGTCACACTATCCCAGAAAGCTGGGGTCCTTTTATCTCCATGGCTCGGGACCTGGATACTTACAGGACCGCCTGTTGCCACCCTCAGCCTCCAACCAACCGGTGCATTCCCACAGGGTTGGCCTCCTCGTTGTCAGGACGTTGTCGTCTGACCACCCCGAGGGTGCGGGCCTTCTCTGTGGCGGCACCCACCCTCTGGAACGACCT
>JANHFJ010003761.1:152994-167851 GCA_032468195.1 Cerberus rynchops
AGAATAGAATAGAATAGGTTTTTTATTGACCAAGTGTGATTGGATACACAAGGAATATCTCCAGTGTATAAGTTTTCAGTGCACATACAAAAAACAAAATGCTAAGTCATAGATCATAAAGATAGTCATAATTCATGAGATAGAAACAAGTGATTAATCATATCAATAGGAGAAGGTAGCAGATAAGATGAGAAGAAAAAAAGGATAATAGTATAGCCCTATTACATAGGTAAATATCTTTAGGCAGGGCTGTGGGAATTAGGTGTTTAGAAGTGATGGTATGGGAAAACTATATTTGTGTCTCCTTGTTTTGGCATGTAAATGCCAAATGTTGCCTCAGTACTCATTATTTGTTGGGTACTCTGAGATAGGAAAAGAGGGATTGCTGTGAAGAATGGACAGGAAGCCAGCTATGCTCGGAAGATTGACATAGGAAAAGGGACAGACAGGAAGTCTTTCCCAACCAAGACAAAAGATCATGTGATTTGTTTGGCACTCATCGTTTTTAGTACTCATCGACTCTCCCAGAACCAATTAAGAGTGAGTACTGAGATACCACTGTATTTTGTATCACTGAAGAGAAGTATGAAGGCAAATAATGCATTTGGCTAAATCATATTATTTATTGAAATACAATTAAAATGCAAAAAAAACCTTTTATTTAAATTAAACAAATTAAAAAAGAAAAGCTATATGTACCATGGGTAACTGCCCTATATTACAAAAATGTTGATTCCCAATTCAATGAATTATCAATTGTTCTAGCTTGTCTCATAAGACCTATGGCTTCACAATGGGTAACAACATATATATATCACTCTGAGCTTCTTCAACAAGAGGATAGACACAATGGGTGGGAAAAAAAAATCCAAAAATAAAATTATATGAATAGATCTACATTTAACTCACGCAAAGCTCCAAAAATATTTTAACACAGTGTTGTATTTAAATGTTCGTGTTCAGAACTAAGGCTTCTTCTAGGAGACCGATACAATTCCTTTTTATTTCTTACTGTATGCCAAAGTTTGAATTCTTTCATCATGACTCAGGAATGAATTAGCAATGAATTACTAGCATCAGAATTTTGTTCTTTACATTTCTAAAGAAAAAAAGCAAGTGAGAGGTAACAATATTTTTTAAAAAGCAAGGGTGTCACACTCGATTTCATTTAGGGCCGCATCAAGGTTGTATTGACCTTGGAGGCCTGAGATGGGCGTGGCCAGAGTAGGCGTGGCCACTCAACGCCACTCATGTTGAAGGCGCCTGTAATGGCTCAAACACTTGCCAGCAAAAATGTGCTCCCAAGCTCCGTTTCAGCTGCAATGGACTCCTGCAACCATCTGCCAGCAAAAACGGAGCTGGGGAGTGCTGCCCGTGGCCCTTGCAAGCTCCATTTTCGGCTGTAATGATCTCCTGCAACCCTCTGCCAGGGAAAACAGAACTTGGAAGGGTCGCATGCAGCCCTCCCAAGCTCTGTTTTCTCTGGCAGAGGCCCCATGGGCCAGATCTAAGCACCCCATGGGCAGATCCAGCCCTCAGGCCTTGAGTTTGACACCTCTGTTAAAAAGCAACATTTCACAAGCATTTGGTTGTTTCCATTTTTGAAACAAACAAATCACAAATACTACAATTTTGTCACCTCTCCTCCTACACAGCCATCTGCCTAGAATACTTTGCATCCTAAAGAGCCATTAAATAGGAACATGCTGAAAAATACTGATCCTTTTTAATAATATAGAGTAGGTTAATCTGCTTTCAAATTTAACTTTTGTTTGGGACAAAACCAAAGAAGCGAATGTTCTCTACCAAAATGCTAGCTTTTCAGGTCACTCCCTCAGCTAATATTTGGAAGCAGTCGCTGGACAAGGCTAGATCACAGAGAATAAGGAGAAACAGCTCTCCAATAGTGATCTCAGCAACCAGTTTTGGGGACTGCTCCTCAGCTGTTTATATCCCAGATAATTATTATTACAATTTATCCAAATCAAGAATTACTGCCCAACTCTGTTCTTATCTCTCCTTTCCCCTCCTTTTCTTTGTTAAAGATCTTCTAGTTATTCTGCGAGTCTTTTCAGCTATATGGTGGAATTAAAAGCATGACAAAAATAAATGTTACATTTTGGATCATTTGTGTAACTTTGATTGTTAATAGGCTTCAAATGAAGAAGTAGGTACCCAAAGTTAGAGATATGAAAAACTATGTATGCTATCTCTTATATTTATGTAAACTCTGTCCTGCAAGCAATGCATATACCATGCCTACAAATTACATTCCATTCCCAGCATCAATTCTTCCATATTTATTTTGCTTCCTTATATTCTGACTGGCCAGTTTTGGAGAGGAGCTGTACAGAACATTCAAACATTGGAAAGAAGCAGAGTTAATACATATCAGGTTCTGCAATTAATTAGGCATTGCCCCTAAGAGACACATATAAGGGGATTAGGTACACACATCTCCCAAATCCCCTCCTCACTCTCAAAAACTTGCACTTTTTTCTCTTGCCATCTCTGCAACTCAGTGAATCTGTAAATTATTTTTGCTTGTTTGTTTTCGTTTTGCTCATGTATTTCTTTTTTATAGAAAATTTTAGTTTATTCAAAAAAGATTATAGCACAAAATACATTATTTAAAAAAAAACAAAAGAAAAAATATAACAAAAAGACATTAACAAAAAGAGTCTCTTAAAAGAAACTAACACACATACACCTAACAATCTCTCTAGTTGATTATTGATTAGTATAATACAGCAATATTAGTTTGCCACTCCTTGCAAAACAGGACAAAATAATTTCAAACGGTTAAAGTACTAAATCTACTTACAAATTATTGGCCTGTTATTTATAAACTATATTAATAACAAAATGGTTAATAGTTAACACAATAATAATAAACATATTATGTAAAAGTATAAGAATAATAGAAATAGAGTAATAAAAATCGTAAACACTAGTAAAAAAAAAGGTTAAATTTCAAAATCCTCTGTTAACAAATGGTTATTGTGATCAACTTGCAGAAAATTTACCATGGCTCAGTCCCCAATTATTCCAAATATTAACCCTAATTGATCAAATATCCACATTTGCTTCTTTATACCATCTCTTATCAATTGCTGATTGATTAAATACAATATCAAGTCTCCAAAGCCAATCTATCTTCCCCCATAAAAAAACAGATAAAATTGTTGCTCAATTAGATGTCATCATCATCATTTTTATTAATTGATCAATTGATTAATAATTAATTTTAGTTATTGTCTATCCATTGCAGGATGAAGACCTCTTCCAAATATTTCCAATTAGATGTATGAAGTTCATTTCCTACTCTCCATCAAATATCCCTTAAAAAAACATTTGCCACTAATTCACCCAGAAAATTTTCTGCTATTATATAAAAGTACAGTGTTAAGATTGAATCTTGCTAGCCAGACTCGGATTTTCCCCTTGGGTGTCAGCCTCCTCCTCAGTGTAATATGGTCTATTGTTGCTCAAAGCAGGGAGAGAGCAGGGAGGGTCATGTTTTCTGAATATTTTGATCTAAAAAGTTTTTGAAAATTAACAAAATCCAAATCCAAAGTCACATGCCATGTTCCCATATGGAGAGCAAAAATTAATGAGACACTCAAATAAATCAAGGAAAGAAAGCCAGAAAGAATTCGGCAAAGGTTGAAATAAATCAGAATTCAGCCATCTAATTAACCTTTGAAAATATAAATAAAAGAAAAAGTTCAAAAAATGAATTTAAAAATTCCATGCATGCTTATGATAATGTGTTCCTGTTTGCAGTGCCCATTGACTTTTCAGCTACTTCCACAGGGAGGTGCAAGGTTCCCCCTCCCATGTGAGTCTACAGCCATACAAAAAAAGTCATCTTGGGTCATTCCTAGGTGCTCCCTTTCAAATCCAGGAGCCCTGGCTGCAAAGAACCAGCTCTGGCAGCAAACCCAGCAGAACACAAGTAAGAGAAAATAATCCTTACACCTCAACACCTGTTTTGGGGAACAGTTTTACTCACATACTTCTGAATTGGTTTTAAGATGGGGAATCCATCAGGGTGTGGGGAAATGAGGATCATTATACCTGTGCTAAAACGGGACAGATTACAGATTAATTTAAATATTCTCCATTCTTTAAATCTCTCCATTCTTTAAATCTTTCAGTGTGGTCTGGACTCCTTTTAGCATTCCCATGAATCCAGATAAAATTGTACCTCAGTAACTAAATGTATTTCAGGCATGCAATAAAAGAAGGAAGAATTCCTCCCTCTATGTGATCAGACATTTGTTTTAAAAAAAGTCTTAACATTTGATTTTCTGAATCAAATGTTTCTGAACTAAAAAGAAAATGGGGGATTCTAGAAAGAGTACAGAGAACAGCAACAAAGATTATTAGGGGGATGGAAAATAAAACATACTAAGAATAATTGCAGGAATTGGGTATGTCTACGTAGCTTGGGGTGACATGATAGCAGTGTTCCAATATTTGAAGGGCTGCCACAAAGAGAGGATCAATCTAATCTTGTCCTGCACTTGAGGGCAGGACAAGAAGCAATGGATGGAAACTTATCAAGAAGAGAATCAATCTAGAAGGAGAAATTTCCTGACACTGAAAACAATTACCCTATGGAATGGCTTGCTTCTAGAAGTTCTGGGCACTTTATCAATGGAGATTTTTAGGAAGAGATTGGACTGTCATTTGTTTGAAATGGTATAGAGTTTCCTACTTAAGCAGAGGATTAGACCTCCAAGATTCTTTCCAACTATGTTATCTGTGTTCTGTGCCTTCTTTATAATACTATTAAATATGCTACAGTTGTATTCATGGAAGGGGAGACAAAACATTATCAACAATTGAAATATCAAAAGAATGCACCCTGGATGTAGAATCTAGTGGTTGATATATAGTGAAGCTCTTATGACTTCATTTCCAAATCAACTATCGAAGAGTTCAGGTATCTCACCTGTCCAGCCAGTATATGCAGAGCAGTCATGAGGATCTGCTGTTTTTAATCCTTCATCCATTTGCTGCAATAAGTCTTTAATTTTAGTTGTAATTTTCTTATTAAAACATGAGCTGATCTGCAAAAAAATGAGACTAGAAATATTTAAGACGTATAATGTGCTCAGGTCTGATTCAGATAACAAATTAAAGCTTCATGAATAAAACACGCAGATCTCAAGCAATAAATCACATTTTTATAGTAACATTTAGGCAATAAATCACATTACACATGTAATATGTAAACATTGGAGGGGTTATAAAAAGTGTGGGGGCTGAAATGTTTCAAGCCTCAAAATTTTTTGCTTTGGCTAGAATGGGTTATTTTACCTGAATTGTTCAAACCTTACTGGATATATTCCATTTTGAAATGCACCATTTTGATTACAAAACAGAAACCTCAACACTCTCCCTTCAAGAACAGTTGCATTCTACCATGTTCTGAAAAACAGTTCTGAATTTGGAACACAGTATTTTGTGTTTGACCATTTTAATCCTGAACTATTTAACATCTTCCTGATTCACATAAAAATCAAAACCAAATCAGTAAAACCACATTAAGATTTAACATTATTTATGACTTTAGCCATCATATTTGTTTAGCACTCAAAGAAATATAAGAGACCCAGCAACTTTGAGACTTAGTGTTTCATAATGACTTTAATTACTCTAGTCAAGTAAAACTTTCAACAGTTTCTGTCTCTGGTTCAACCATCTTTTTAAAAACATTATAGGTATTGTTTTGGCAGCAATTAGAAAAATAAATGGAATCTATTTATTAGTTTCTTGCTAAATGATTGCATGCTTTCAGTAGGGTTTCATTCCAATTTCTTTTGTTTTTCAATTTCTCTTTGAAAAAAAAAGAATTTTTATTTTAGTATTAACAATTGGATTGCATCTGATCATTTGTTCATAGTTAGATGAGGAGGAAGAAGACAAGAAGCAACTACAGGTATTTATGTTGCTAAGCGAGACATTTGTTACGTGAGTTTTGCTGCATTTTATGTTTTCTTGCCACAGTTGTTAAGTGAATCATTGTAGTTAAGTTAGTAACATACTGTGTTTCCCCAAAAATATGGCCTACCCTGAACGTAAGTCTTAGGTTGATTTTTAGCATGTGCCCAAAATAAGCCCTATCTCCAAAATAAGCCCAAATTAAGACCCTGCCCTCTCTGGGGTGCAAGGGTGGGGTGAAGTGCACAGGTAAAAATTAAGCTAGGGTGGGGATGGGAGGGTGGAGCTTACCAGACCCCACACATCCTGATACCTGCCTTGCTAGCCCACTTCTTCTGTGGTTGCTTGCCACCACTTGCATGCATCGCCCCTGGACTCTGTTTCACTGTCAGAGGCCTTCCAGAAAGCCCACTACAGCTGATAACAGAGTTCCAGATTGAGCAAAATGAGGCCAGGAGCCTGTTTTGCAACTGCAGAGGCCTTTCTTGGAGGCCTCTGACAGCGAAACAGAGGCTGGGGGTGATGCGTGCAAGTGGATGCAAATGGCTGCAGAAGAAGTGAGCCAGCAGCGGGCAGGGCTGTCAGGGTCACCATCACAAGTTGAGTCAGTGGAAGACACACCCCTCCAAAAATAAGACCTGGTGCCTTTTTTGTTGGGAAAAACATATAAGACTGGGTCTTATTTTCAGTAACTGTTAAATCTGATTCCCCATTAATTTTGCTTGTCAAAAGATTGCAAATGCTGTTCACATGACTTTGGGACATGTTGTAAATATGAACCAGTTCTCAAGCATCCAAATTTTAATCATATGACCATGGGGATGCTGCAATAGTCATAAGTGGGGAAAATAATCATAAGTCACTTTTTTCAGTGCTGTTATAACTTTGAACTTTCACTAAATGAACAGTTGGAGGAATCTTTTCTGGGAAACATCTTGCAATTAGCACCATTTTAATTTTTCACAAAAATCCAGGTCCAGGGACATTATTTTTTCTTGAAAGATATTGCAACTTGGTAGATTTGGCAGCTGTCCAGTGATGCTGAATTACGGTGTCAATCCTGTATCCTGGAAACAATTCAGGATACAAGCATTTCAGATTTGTGAACTACCAAGTGACAGCCAGATATCCATATATGGCAGCATACTCGTGGTTGAAAATGAAAAACAACAATTATTACTATATAAATGGCATGTTTGCCAGGAACTATAAGGGAATGGGACATATCATTAATAGTTACAGAGAATAACACACAGGTTTGTCAATCCTTGTCATGCTGGGGAAAAAAACCAAATTATCGTGAGACAATATTTTGATCTTTGAGGCAAGAAAAAAGGCAAAAGGTTTGTACTCTAAACAGAAAAATTCACTATATGAAAATGAGAAAACTATATGAAAAAGGAAAAACGAAGAGAGGTTTTGGAAGCAGAATTGGCAACCAACAAAGTATGGTTTGCCAATTATTACCCATTACCCAAAGTATGGTTTGCCAAATATTACCCAAAGTATGGTTTGCCAAAAATTACCCATAACCAATTTATTATGGGTAATTTTTTTGCAAGGCTGAAATAAGTGATTGAGACAAGATATTGGAAATCTTAAACTTAGCTTTAAATTCTTACCTAAATAAACCACAGTTTACGTATTGAACTGTGAAGCACAGCAGCTCCTCTGTAGCACATATTCCAACTCTTATTGAGCAAAATAGATAACAAAATACTTTAATATTATAGTGATAAACATCGAAACAGCAGGAATTGGATTTCTGCTTTGTTTTTTTGTTTGCTTATTTTTTTTTCCTGTTCACTCCTAGATAAATTTAAAATACACACCAAGGCAGGTGGTGGATGAGTGATTGCATTAGTTAATATCCTGCCAAACACTATTAGTTGATTGGACATTGAATTTTGTTGCTATAATCCTAGAAGACTCAAGGAGATACCAAGAGAGAATTATAGGTTCCTTATTTCAGGTTTAGAACCAGAGAATATGTCAATTTGCAGATAGCCACACTTCTTGAAAGTAGATCTTACAGGAGCCAGTAAGGCTTATTTCTGAGTAAGAGATTACAAGGATGGATTCCCTTGTCATCTGCTTAATTCTACAATTCTTCTTCAAAAGCTTCCTTTTGCAGAAGTACTATATGACTTGTTATATTGAACTGGCACAAATAAACAAATTCTATTTCAGAATATGAGAAAATTGTTGCCAGAAATTGTTACTACAAACCTTGACACTTCTCTGCATTATTAAAGGAAGATTGCTAATCAGAGCATATTAAATTGTATTTTCAATTTATACTGATTCAGTATATGTCCATGAAAGAAAACCCATAGAAATTAGTTCTGATGCACAGGATAGACAGACTGGGATTGCCAAGAGATAATTCTCAATTGATCGAAGTGCAGATTTTATGCTCCTTTGGGAAAATTCATGATAGCTCAAAAAATATCAGATATTTTCTTCAGGTCTATTTGTTAAGATACTGGAATGTTAATAGTGGCTATCTATTACTTCATATGACAAATTATCCAATTTATACTTCTATTATATTTGATTTTTATCCTTAGTTTGTCATCTCAACATTGCTTACATCCTTAAGGCTCTTGTCTATTTCACACAGCCGTGGCAAGGTGGTTTGGGTTGGTAGGCAGTGACAGGCCAAAAATCACCCAACAGGCTTGCATAAGAGTTCCTAGACACCTTCCTAAAAATCTGATGATCAGATGAGGATCATAGAATGGAACCAGCTCCTCCATTGACATAATAGTAATTTCAGTATATGAGATTGAAAGTGGAGATACAAAAATAACAATTAAAGAGAGGGAGAGAATTTCTTCATTCAATGAGTATGTGGGAAAGTAATCATCCCATGATATTTTCTACCAGTCTGGTAATATGTGACTGACATACTATTTTTTAATAGTCTTACAGACAAGGACGCAGCCCTTCCGTCCAGTTCCTAACATTTGCGGGGCTTTAATTAAGTTCTTCCACACGCTTTGGGTGTGGAGAAAGGCCTGGAGGTTAAAGAGCCTAGTATTAACGCGAGGAACTTAAAAGAGGGAGAGCAGACACAAATGCTAACCGAGAACTTACGGGAAAATAAAGACAGAAATCTGCTGTCCGTGTCGAAACGCCCAGACGCCAAAGGACCCCATTCCCTCAGGAGACTCCGGCCGGGCCTGCATCTAGCTTACCTGCCCGTCGCTCTCGAAGGGGAAGGAGTCGTCTCGTTGGGGCGAAGCCGAGCTGCATCGATTGCCTTCCGAGTCGCTGGGGGTAAGCAAAGTAGTGGTGGCCGAGGCGGTGTTTCCATGGGGTTGATAATCTGGATAGGGGTTATTGAACGCCCTTTCTTCCATCTCCGCTTCACTTCCCAATTGTACCTTCAGTCGTTTGGACATGCCCTCTCCCATCTCAGCCTTCCCCCTGCCCTCCCACTGTCGAACGGTGAGCCAAGCAGGACAAACTCCCCAGCCAGCAATAATAACAGCAACGCGCTTTAGAGGTCGCAAAACGGTAGCTATGATCGGCGCCTAGAAAGACAGCAGCTGTTGCATCCAGCCAAAAATTAAGGGGCGGGGGGGTTCGCCAGGTGGTGAAGTTATCTCCCAGGAAAGATTGAGAAATGCGACACGCCTCATCGCGGAGCGAAAACCAAAGCAGGGTGAATATCTAAGATCCTTAGCAATTAAGCATTAAGCGGTTAACGCGAGTCCTAGTCAATCTGCAAGATGACAGGACCAATATGAGACGATGTTGGTTGTCGTTTTCTCTTCATTCCAGGCTTAAATCCAGCCAGCTTTCAATGTGTATGGGCGTATGTATAAATAATAATTCGTTCCCACCCCATTCTCAGGTTAAGGGCCAGAGAAACACCACTCCACCCTCCTAATGATGGGCCAGTTTCCTGGAAATTTGGCAAGAAAATGTAAGAGGCTATCTTTCCAACGGCACACCTTGGATGGGCAGAATAAGGAATTTTCTGGGGCTCGATGGTATCCTCTAATTCCCCATTTCCAATGGATATCCTTCTGTCTCCCTCCTCCGAGACAGGTCAGGCCGACGCTCCTAACGCTGCGGCGCTTATTAACAAGCTTCGGGGCTGCAAAGCAGAACTTCCGCCTCCTGCCTCTCCGCAGCCGAAAATGATCGTTTCCAAAATCATTTTAGATCAAGATCATCAGGATCAACAAGGGGAAAGAAAACCCAAAGAGTAGACAATAGACGAGCAACTCCTTATGCAGGGATATACGAACCCTCTGACCTGCAAGGACTATCAGAAGAGAAGAGTGGAGACAAATAAGATTTTGTACTCTTTTCTCTTGTTTTTTTCTGTCTTCTTCTGTTCTGGCAAATGACCATTCACAGACCACCACCCCCTAGTTCAGGTAGAGCCCAATCCTTCTTCAGATAAATAGTACAAATGCAACAAATATTGGAAGAAAAGAAAACTATGGAGGTAGGGGGAAACTGTCACTGATGGTTACAGCCCTCTTCCCACCTTGGCCTTCCAGCAGCTTCTGTCTTTGTGGCTGTGAAGTCAGTGAGGTCAGTGTGCGTTTGCCTTATAGTGCCAGCGAATAAACACACAAAATTAATTGTAAATGAGGAGAGACTCAAGAGGTAGGAGGGCCTCAACCACTTTACCTCACAGCTGTCAAGGGCCTACAGAAACAATCCTTCCTAACTGAAACACACTCACTTCTAGTAGAATACATATTTGTTTCACAAAAAGATGTTGAAGGTGACAAAAAGTTTTAAAATGCAATCCCACCTATTGGCAGACTGGCTCAGTCTAAAGAAATTGAATTTTTTTGCAGCTATAATTTCATTCCTTAAAAAGAAAGGGAGTATTTGTCAAACTGTTGGAGTTCACCTGCCTAGAGAAGTGATTGGAGGAATTGTCTCTCAACCATATTGCTTCACACCCTCAGGTTTCCAGTTCAGCTTTTCATTTTGGAGATTTATTTTAAGATGCATATAATTTGTAAATATACTGTACATGTGATTTGTACAAAGCAGTACAGTGCAGGCCTATAAAGCAGGCACATTAATAGAAATATTTTTTATGTTAAAAATATTCCTATTTAATTTTACATCCAAATATCCAATATTTTTCCACCAGCATCTCTGCCACTGCAATCCTGCATAACTCCCAGTGTTGTACTAAAGACAGGCTTTTTTTCTAAACCTGTCAGCATAAACATGATCACATCCAGAGATCTGTCTCCATGCCTGGCCCTCATATCTCTGGATAAGAAGTTGCCTTATATTATTTATAATAGTACATTATAAAATGATCTCTGACTGGGAGCAGATTTTAGGTAGAAGTTTTTTCTTTATACTTTTTAACTAGAGATATTAGGGCTTAAATTTGGGGTCTGATTTTGGCTGTTGTGATTCTACCCAGATTCTTGCCAATCATATGAAACCACATACACAAGCAACAACAGCCACTTACAACAATCTGTCTGTCCTGATTTGGAAACAGAGAGAAAATATTTCTAAACCTGTCTATGTATCTAAAAGTATAAAGTAAAAGAATGTTTGCAAGCAAGACAGATGACCCTTTTATGGATTATTTAGCCATCTGTAGGGGATCATGAATGAAAAGCTTATAAATAAGGAGAGCTCTGGAATTTGGTAGAACATGTTAGAAAAATTGATTACTTAAAGTAGCAGAACAGCAGCTTACAATATAGAAGGAATTTTGTAATATAGGAAACAATAATTTGCCTAATGAGCCTTATTCTCTCAATCTCTTCTGTAGTTAAACACAATTGCTCTGCCAAATTAAATTGTGTTTACTATCTGGTTTGTTGCAATCAAAATCTTTGTATCTATGATGAAGCCCTCAGTCCCAGTCTTTTGTTCTTAGGAAAGTGATTGAAGTTGGATGTGTTTTGTGTTTCAGTTTTATATTCTTACAAGGATTCCTGCTGAATATGTAATACAGGCTGCCTTGAACCATAAAGTCTCTTCCATTAGAAATTATGAAAAATATTTTGCCATATCCCTGTCTAAAAATAATATCAAATTGGTGCTTCAGGATTAGCTATTTTATTGATTGATTTATTTTTAATTCATTTATTAGATTTTTGACTCTGACTTATAAGATTTAAAACCTTGAGCTATGAGAAGATGCCTCATGAAAATTGCCCAATGAATTTTATGGCTGATAATGACCTGACTATCCCCAGTCCTGAGTCAGTTCCCTGCCCACTATATCACATTCCAGTCAGAATCTAGGCTGTGATAAGATAGCCAAATTGCAATGTCTTACATATTATGGGCACAGCGCTACTTTTTGTAGCTAGTTCTCTTTTTGTAATGTGGTTTTAATTGTTGATCATAATCCAAAATGAACATTCTGTCAGAAAGCCTAGTGATGCCTGAAACCTGATTAGCTCTCCCCATGCCAATTGGTGAAAGAAAGAAAAAGAAACAATGCCATTAAACATTGCTGCCATGGCCTTGGTTTGATGAATGTACACTAATAGGAAACAATAATGCTGAATCCTGTTTGATGAGTTTCAAACTATTTTTCATGTATCATCAGTGATACATTTTCATTTTCTTATTATCTGAACCACAATGTATTTCAGGTTCCTATCAGGAGTAACAGCCCTATTAATAGTTTAATCCAATGAAGCCCTTAGATTTATCAACAATGCATTTTATAAATCATCTTTTTGAGCATTGTACTTTGGAAACATGGATATCTACAAACAATGAATTTTGGAACAAGACTAATATAAACATTGCTGTGTATCTGATTGATTCTTAGGGAAAAATTACTAAGCCCATTCTGATAGTTATAGCAATAAAGACACAATTTTCTGCTATTTCACATCCTTACAGTAGGTGACTAATAAAGGTTTTTCAGATGCTGCATCAGGTTTCTATTTTTATATCAGTCTGTATCTGTAGGGGCTTAAATTCATGATTAGCAAACACAAAATTATTCACTTCCATTTTAACTTAGAAACTTTTTTGCTTTAGTCTGTCTTTAGAGATTTTTGTTTTGGTATTGATTGACAAGTTTTGAATGTTAAGATTTGGTAGCTAGATAATTGTAATCTGGGGATATGCTTTTTAATTCTTGTGGTTTGTTACATTGAAAAAGGAGGACCTGTCTAACTGGATTTGGGAAGTAACCAATACTTCTCAGAAAGAAAGTGACCTAGCTTCTTTATAACAGGGTATAGTATAGTTGATTGATTTATATAATAAATTATACATCTGCCTATGTAGCATGCCTGATTCTGGGTGACTAAAAGTTAAAAACCAAACCAAAACAATCAAAATCAAAACAACAGAAATAAGTTAAAATAACCCAGCAGCCAAGAACACTTATTATATCCCATACTTAATAAACCATGACCAAGAATTGGGCCTACCAGGGCCTTGGCTTAATGGCAAAACCAAGCTTGTAATGCTTTGTGATGATTGTTTTTAAAGTTCAGCCAAGATGGCGATGATGAATAAACTATGCCTTCAGTTATGTTCAGTTCTTGGCAATTGTAAGGACCAGCACACTCCAATTTCCCAAAACTGCTTCTTTCAGTTGTTATATGCTCCTGAAGACATGTGCCTTAAAGAATAGCTTAGATGTTGATAACTGTTGCTAACATCTCCTCATCTAGAGAGAGGCCCAAGTAGACTTTCCTAGTATCTAAATATATTTTGAATTTCCCACTGAAATTTCCTTGGCTGTCTTGATCTTCTAGCAGGGAGACTCTAGATTCTCTTGGACTTCTCAAAAGTTTTAAAAATCATTAGGACAGATTTTTTTAGTCCTGAATGTGAAATTTTTCCTTGCAAATTGGGTAAGATGGATCATATGTAGAGGATAGCCGGGTACTGCTTATCTGCACTGTCATTCTGCACCTGCAATTATTGCTGATGCCTTGGATGAAAGAAACACACTCTGCACATACTAGTCATTCAGCAAATGAGTTTTATTGTTCAATTTGTCTTTGAAACCAGCCCTGTAAAGAAAAGCATCATGCTTTTCTTGGACTAATCTTTGGAAGAAGGATGAATTACAATGTTATAATGCTGTATAAGCAAACCAGCTTTACATTTCCCAAGATAACATCAGGATTTGTTGCTTTTTCTCCTTCTCCTCCTCCTCAACCCTCCTCTTTCTTCTTCTTCTTTAGCATCATCATCATCATCTTATGATTTCCTAATGTGGGATCTATCTTTTCTAGTGTTAGTGCTACTGAGTAATAAGCAGTATATCCTCCTTAATTACTGAAATAAAAACTGACTGAAATTTTCCATTGAGTAAAACAACAGAGACATGTACAAAAAAACTGCTTTCAAGATATTATTTCAAGCTTCCGGTTTGGCTTCTTCAGTGACAGGTCAAAATCCGTGATTGTGCATGGTTTCTATCTGTGCTTGCCGCTGGAGCACCCCGAGCCATTTGGCTTTGAGGCTATAGCCATCCTGCAGAAGTGGTGAAGAGGGGGGATCTGCCAACAGGGTTGAAGAGAGCCGCAAATCTGCTCCTCAGCTGGCTTTCCCTTTCCCGAAGGTGGTTGCAGCAGTGGTCAGAAATGGCCACCTCAAAGAAGAACCCGACCAGACAAGATTGTGCAGGAGGCAGTTGGTAAGGAGAAAGCTTGATTGACCGGATTTACGGAGAAACATCTATGCAAAATACCCTGGAATTTGAATTTTAAAGATTTATATTATCCTCAAAGAAACTTTTTGAAGCGGCGAAGGAGAAGGGAAGCGGAAATTTTTCACTCCCATATTTACAATATTACTAACTTTGATCATTAAGAAGAAGCAATTCAAACAAGAGACTGCTATTAATCCCTTTTGACATGAATAGGCATTTTTAAGCTGGAAATAAAGTGTCAAAGGGACAACTAAAGAATCTTGA
>JANHFJ010003764.1:55649-69061 GCA_032468195.1 Cerberus rynchops
TTTTAAATTTACAGCTTATATAATTATTTTAAATTGTTTTTAATTGTATCTGATGTATTTTTTACTTGCTGTGCACCACCCCGAGTGCCTTGGGAGATGGGGCGGTATAAAAATTTAATAAAATAAATAAAAATAAATAAATGACTGTTTCGGTAATGACTAATAACAACACTTTAGGAAATTCTGTAGTAGGTGTCAAATATGAACAGAGAAATAATTGAGCTGCTTGCCTATTACTTACTATGGTACCCTGCCAGATGTTTTTCTTCATGGATTCATCCTGTTATAAGAGAGAAATGTTGCGCAAGGTGTCACTCCAATTCTACTCTGCTAAAAAACAAATTAGTTCATTATTTTTCATATATTGTAAGGTTATAGAGAATTTCTACACTTTGTGGTATGGAATTCTTTCAAAACAATCTATTTTAGGTGTATCCAGTGGCCTTCTTCCTTTGTGTGTAAAGCTGGTACATAGTCAATTAAAGCTTGAATAAGTAAGAACATTTAATTTTTGGAATAGTCTTCTATCACTACCAGTTTTCCTAACTTGTCAAGTGGCGTCTCCAGGACCAAATGAATTTTTCCCCTCCTATCTAAATCAGTTGGTTTACATTTTTATCCAATCATTTGTATTCCTTTGGTTTTTCTCCAGAATCCTTTTTAAATTCAAATGATGCAAATAATAGGATATTACTTAAAAGTAAATAAGTAAAAAGATAAGTCTATTATTTAAAAACTGTGTGCTGGATGTATTTGCCAAAGAAATTTGTTTAAATGATCAGAAAATAAATTGCCCTTGGGTAGGCACCTAATAAAAAACAAATGCAAACAATTTCTGATGTATTACAGTACCATGCCTTACACTTACAAGACTACAGTTCCAGCAGATGACATAAGCAACTAGAGAAGGATGATTTCTCAATATGCATATAATATGTGCTTCTGTCTTTGCTTCAAGGAAATTATACAAGATTTTACCACCATTATTTATTGTATTACTCTATTTCTGCTTCAGCATGTAGAAGATTTGTGGAGTCCCTCTTGATACAGAAATAATTTTGGCCTGATTCATATAAAATAGTATATCTAATGAATTTATTCAACGAGACAATGCTATGGAAATTAGCAAGCTTTGCATATGCTGCTGCTAAAGAGAGAGAATATTTTATCAAAAGTTCCAAATGTTTTCTAATACTTTACTTGTTGTAATAACACCATTTTAATGTCTTTGAAGAATTTTGTATTAATGTATTTTATTAATGCTTGGCCACAGAATTAGTATGTGAATGATTCTGTTGAGACAGGGATAGACTGAGATTCACAAGTTCCTGTTATTTAGAAATCACTGATAAATTCAGCTAAATCAGGGCCTCCTTTCCTTACCTTATTTTCAAGAAGGAGGAAATGAGAGTGTAGCAAGTGAGCATCCCCCACCCCCACTTCAGAAAAATGAAATATTTTGGGAAATATTAAAAAGACAGAATACTGTATTTTCCTAAAAAAATTTTAAAGACAGAAAGCAGACTCGGTTTTTCTTAATAGCTCCAAGCAGAAACTAAGGAGGCCAACTTTTAGAAATACAGGTTTGGTAATCCATTCAGAAACACAGAAACTCAGATAAACAACAAATAAAAGGTTGACAAAATTAGCTCAGACAAACATCTAGGACAGTGATGGTGAACATTTTACCTTTTAGGCACTGAGTGGCCAAAAGATGCACATGCACATGTGCAGCAAGACCCAAAGACCAGCCCCTGGCGGGAGGCAGGGCATCCCAAAACCAGCAGCTCTACACGAGGTGAGATCTTTTTCTTTTGTGAGCTTCTGTTTCATCGTTTGCAGGGAAATTTCTGTTTCCCTGCAATTGATGGAGAGAAATGCCATGGAGAAATGCGGTGGAGCTGAGCTTGGGCAATGGCACGCATGCCCACAGAAATGGCTCTGCATGCCACCTCTGGCACCAGTGCCATAGGTTTGCCACCACTGATCTAGGATTTGCATTTCCTCTTTTGCCCATAGAGCCAGCTATGACCCCTACATGACCCATATAAATCTGACAACAGCCAATAGAAATTAAAGGACATGTTCTGGTAAAGGAACAGAAAATATAAAGCCAAAGAAAGGTATAAAAAAACCTCACTCTCAACTCCATTTTTTTTCAGCTGTCCAGAACCACAAACCCATGTGGTTCTGCTTCATCAAAAAAAAAAACATCTTTTCAAATAGCCTCCATGTTTCCAGTGTCTTTGTCCCAGCTTGGAACCAAACCAGATGGATATTTCTTCCTACAAGAGCATTGATAATATCAGCAAATGAAAAATGAAAATGAAAATGAAAGATACAAGAGAGGTATGTGTTTGGTTCTATTAAAAGGACTTTCAGAATGTGGCACAAAAATCTGACAGCAAAGAATTTCATTGTTGGCTGTAGATTTGCTAGCCCTATATTAAACATCCAATCCTATTTCTCGTTAAGTATTCAATACTTGCTTTCACATATTTCTCAAAATGAGCATGAATGGGAGAAGGGAAAGATTCAGACTGAGGCCTAGTAATTTTTTAGTGGCATATATATAAGTTCCACCACTGCCTGGTTCAACAATTGAAACAATAACTTTAAAAATAAATACTAATTTAGACGTTTGATTGATTAGGTACAGAAGTCTAAAGGAAGAAAGATTTTGATTTGAATGCCTTGAATGTCTTGAAGCTAAAGAAAAATATTTATTTGCATTACCCCATTTTTACCACTTTGATCTTGAACTATGATTATTTCAGCAATTAACAGATGTAAATACTAAGACCACAATTTTTAATTTGTAGCCTCTCTTTCTAAGGTAAACCAAGGTTACACCTTGGTTATGTGTTGAGATTAGTCATTTCATCAGATACAAAAGATAACAAAGCTACTACACCAGTAACAGTTATTTTGAATTATTGAGAACATTTTGATTGTGTACAAACCAATTAGTTAAATAAATAAATCTATATAAGATTCACACTATTTCACTTTTTGCTTGGTGACACTTTCAAAGCCAATTCCTTCTGCATCAAATACATTTGGAGTAAGATATTGGAAAGATAACACTTCAAAGAAATATTGCAATAGGACAACTTTATATCCTTGATAAGAACGTTTTCGGTAGTGCTGTTCTACTGAACCTAAATTAATCAATTCAAGTCCAATCAAAATTCAATACAAATTTAATCTCAATGAATTTGAAAGAACCAGTTTGATTTATTGGTTAAGGATCAGACTAGAAATCAGGAAACCATGAATTCTAGTCCCATCTTAGGCACAAAGCTAACTTGGATCTCCAGTTCTAAGAAGATGGCAATAGCAAACCACTTCTGGAAAAAACTTGCCAAGAAAAATCCACAGGTATGTCCAAGTAATCTTTGAGAAATAGACAAAATTAAATGGTGGGAAAATAATTCATTTGAAGTAGAAACAGATGTTGAGATTTGATTCCCCCATATCACTGTTTACAACCATTTCTTCTGTTTATGAATCAGTTTCTATTAGTATTTTTTAAATATGACTTTAGCATGCAGTCCTACTAAATATTATATGAAAATCGGCTTCCTTGAACTCAATATGGTCAGTATAATACCTGAAATTTTGTTGTTGTCATAGCACTAGAAACTAGAAACATAGCATTAAAATAGGAAATAAAAACACAATTTTAACTCCTTACACACACACACACAAACACACACACACACACACACACACGCACACACACCATTTTCTAGTAACTTCTTGAGCCTATAAATTCCATTTCAATAAACTTATAAATTCCATTTTTATAAACTTTTTTCTTAGTTATTTAAAGCTTTATCAGCCTAGCTTGGTTGAAAATATCTTGCTATTATTGCTAAAACTTAGCAATAATAACAAGATATAACATAGAAACCATTCCCAGTCTCTAAAAATTGCAGACACTTGTTTATTCAGGATCTACCTTCCCTTCCTCATTTCTATAGTAATCACATTCCCCTTTTCTGTATTTATCAAAGTTTACCTTTGTAAGAGAATCAAGTCCTTTAAGACTACCTAGAGATATGTCAAGCTGATGGAGTGATCTCCTTGGGTTTCTTAACAAGGTTTAGTAAAAAGAATTGAATAAGGGTACAGAAACTTTAGCAACTGGATATTTTTGCTCTTATAATCCAATTTATTCTTCAGCTAGTTAACACAGAGACTTTTTCCATCTTTACTAAGGTGAGAACTGGCAAGAATGTCATTCTTTTCACTGATAAAAAGAAGACTGTCCAGGTTACCAGGATGTGAATCTCTTTCATCTCTAAACATACTATTATAAAATACAGCAGCTTTTGAAGGTCGAAAAGGACAAGTATATTTTACTGACCAAAAAACTGAGTCTCTGTGTTTTCTAACTTCAAGTAAGAAGAGAAAGGGAGGGAAGAATTTTATTCTTTCTAGAAAACAAGCTGAAAAAAATCATCAAAGTATATAGGCTTTTAATTAAGAGAAAGCAAGAAAAAAGAATGAAAATTATCCTTGCTTTCTTTCTTGTACCTCTAATAATATAATAATATAATGGTATTATAATAATAATATTATGTAATGATTATAATAACAAGCTGAAGAAACAGTGGATCACCTGATTAGCTACTACAAGAAGATCACACACACTGACTATAAACAATGACATGACAAAGTACCAACTGGTTCATTGCAAAATCTGCAAGAAATACATTTTCCTGCAAGAAAGAACTGGTGGGACCATAAAATAGAGAAAGTCTTATAAAATGAAGAAGCTAAATTGCTCTGAGACTTTAGAATTCAAACAGATTGGCGCTTGCCACATAACACCCCAGACTTAACTATTGTCAATAAGAAAGACAAAATAAATATGGATAGTGGCCATGAGAGTACCTGGAGACAGCAGAATAGAAGAGCAAGAACTAGATAACAAAATACAAAGCCCTGGAAATCTAACATAACAAATGTAGCAAAAGAAGGCAACAGGATTGCCAACAGTCATAGGCACCTTGGGCGTTTACCAAGGGTGCTCCATTTGTCCATCAGCATTGACAAATTCACCTTCAGTCAAGTGCAAAAGGCAGCTTTATTGGGAACAACTTCCTGTGGTGATATCTGTAACGTCTTAAACATCCATATCTACCTATCCCAGGGCCTTGGGAGTAAGCAAAAATGTCAAATCCGGTCTGGACATTTGACTGACTATGTGACAGACCATAATGAAGGCATATAATTCTGGAGGTGGTTAATGGACTAAGATAAGAGACAACTTCCTCCCCATATGATCTTGCTCCCCATATTTGTCATCTTTTAAAATCAATGTTAATATTAGTATTTATTGTTTTAATGTTTTATTTTGTTTTTTATAGATTGTAATATAAGTTTAAGGGCAGCATGTAGGTTTATTAATCAAATAATTATCCCAGTAATCAATAGGATAAATGATATAAAACATCAGTACTTTTGGCACTTTATCTCCTACACTTATACTATAAGTTCTACCTTGTCCCAGTGAGATTGGATTCTGGAACACTAAATTTATTACTTCTTCTGATTAATATACATTTAAGGGGGACAATATTATATTTTTCAATAATTTACATAGTTATTTGTTAAATTTATATGTCACCTCATTGATATAGAACAGTTGTGTAAAATATAAAGCTTTAACAAGTTTAACTATTTACTGTATCTTATTCTTAAGATTTCTACATTCATATGGCTTTCAATGTTTTCATTATGTCTATATTTTTTACTGAACAGTAGTTATTTAAAGAACTGAAAAATATTTATCAGAGTATCACAATTTATGGTGAAGTGTTTTGCATTTTAGGCTAGAATTCTTCTTTGTAACTTTATTTTTACATATGTTATTATAAATATCATAATTAATATATTCTTTCAACTTATTGTACAGTATATAACATTGCATCTTCTCTCCCCATCAATTTTTGGTTATCCTAAAAACAATCTCATGGAATTGGTTGTATTAGTACAAGCAGTACTAAGTATTGGTATTAGGAGGGAAGGTGTAGAAATAGCATGTGCTATATAACAATACTTTGAAGAAATAAGGAGTTTTATCATAACTGAAGCAAAGCTTAGCTTCTTTCACATTTAAATAAAAGAGAATAAGAATAAATATTTTGGTTCAGCTATTTGATTTGCTATATTTAATGTATGGATTTATTTCTTTTTATCTTTTTCCAGTTTTTTGTCTTTGCTGTCTTCAGGTACTGCCATATCCAATATCCAGAACTTTTGTTTTTCTTATTAACAATTGTTAATTATTATTATCAAATTTATTTGATGCCCATCTCATGATTCAAGGTGACTATTACAAAGTGTCTAAATGCCCTAATGGTCTCACTATCAAAAATTGTATTCCTATTCAGCAATTATATTTGTTTACCATCAGAGTACAGCAATTCAAATCTTATTCAAACAAAATAAATCCATGCTTTATATGAGTCTAATTTTTCCTGCAATCGTACATACAAGCATAGCTTTCTGAAGAAATGATACATCACATTTATGATTAAATAAAATGTTGCTTTTAAAGCTTTTCCATGGATATAAATAATTCTGTGGGACTGAACGGCAAGAGTCAGAATGACTCTTACATTTCATTATAACCTTATGCAGGGCTTTGTAAATTAACTCCTAAATGCTCATCTTGTTCTCCTGATTGCTCCCACCTGGAGTCATAAACCTCTGCATGATATGATCACAACAATTTCTACAGCCCTGTGGAGACATGCTGATATTGTTATGAGGAAACTGCAGCGGGGCAAATATACAATTATGTATTCTATAGACTGCAATAATGCTGCTAATGATGTTGCTAATTTTATTTAGTGTGTTTTGTGAACCTATAATAAATAATTAAAAATAAATGGAAAATTAATCAAAGCATAATGGAATTTAAATATTGATGAACACCAAAGAAGTCAAACTTTGCCTGTACAAAGTTATGCTACAGAATAAATTGGTTTAACAACTTGAATCTCTCTAGATACAACAGTCTGAATTCCAAATAAATCTGGAAAACATTACTTGGTCAATAGGTAGACTATTGTTTTCTGCAAGTGAAACTCTCTATTCCTTGTTATCTATTTATCTTTTAAAGGAAAATGAATATAAAAATAACAAGAAAATGATAACCTTGATGTTTTATTTGAGTTAATTTTCACTCAATATATAATAAAAGTATATTTCCTTTCCTAACTCTAATAACATACAATATTAAAACTATATTTTCTGTCAAGGGTTCTCTATTAAGTTCAAGCTCTTTCAATATACAATGTGGATATTATATAAAAATGTCCAAAACACATACATTCTTTTTAAAGAAATAGAATATAAGAGTGATCTACACAGCATGTGGTAAGTAATTGTAATACTCCATAAAAATGATTGAACCTGGTTTTGAGATTGACAATAATATTTTACTGTTATGTAGAGCAGCTTGATGATTGATTGATTAAATGATTGGAAAATACAAACATGCATTTTGATAAAATTCTATTATATATTGTGAGTAGGTTTTAATGACTCATCATTGCATTACTTATGATTATTTAAAAAGAGCAAGTATATATAGATTTGAGGTGATTGAAAACAGTTAATCTTTGAACTTGCATTTATAGGAAATAAGGAAATCCTTAAGATCCAAAGCAAAGCAAAGCAAAATTGGAAACAAAAGCTTGATAGATTTTTAAAAGATCCAAATGTTCTGTTTAAATTGGTGGGAAACGTTTGCTACAACTGTCATAATCTGTGAACAAATTTGATTTTGTTGTCTGGACTTGTCTCACTAGCTCCAATTTTATAATGAAAATACATTATTTTAGTGATGATTATAATGATTGTGATACTATTTAAAGCAAGCAAAGAAACCTCAAAAGGACACTCCAAGGAATTCCTGCAAACAGCACAATATCTAAATTATTTTAAAATGCCAATTCATTTTCCAAAAGTTAAAGTCGACTTATTAGCTCTCAGAAAATATACAGCCATTTTGAAAAGGTGTATTTAAATCTACAGGTTGTGCCTGGGACAGAAGTTTCATGTGAGTTAGAAGAAATTGGTGACATATCTGGTTTAGAGAATTTTTAATTAGGTTTTCTATTCTCATCTAAAAAGCCTCACTCTGGAGGAATGACCTATAATTTGCAACTGTTCAAAGGTCAAACATTTTTAAGAGGCCTTGATCTTATACTGATGATTTGGGATTCCTATTTGCTTGTCTAATCAGCTTTGAGAGTAAAGTGATAGAAGATGTTGGGAAGACAGGATGAACCAGAGCAACATATCTCTTGAATTGGTCTCATGTTAGGCTAACATACCTGACATTCCTTCCCTGATAATCATTAGGAGAAATTAAGATTTTAAGAAACATATCATTAAAACTTTTATATGTATCATTATAACTGTTATATTCAAATATTATTAAACATATGCTGTATTACTTCAAATATATTTTGGAGTTTAATGGATTTTTTACTAACTTAGTACAGATATCACTCAATTTGGTTGATAGAACTCAAAAATTAACTTTTGTGATACATAGTAGTAGTAGAAGTAATATCTTTATTACAATTCACAGACTACATAATACAGAAAGACATTATAGTACACCTTAAAAAAAGATTGGTTTGGTATAAACAAATCATGAATTCTATAAACTACAATTACAAATGTAACTACATCAACAGTTAATTTATGATAAAGATCCACCAAAAGGAATTATATCTACAGTATAATTATTTTGTCCATCCAAGAAATGAGCTAAGAATGGGTTTCCGGAGGTCATTATCAATATCTCAATAAAAAAATAATAATGCAAAACAAAATATAAGCCTCTGATCCAATATGTCCACATTCCAAAGGAAAAACCTTTCAGGTTAAGGGATTTTCCAGAATCTATACCTCAGCACTGCTAGGTAGACAAGATATGAAACTGTAGTAATGTCAAAACCTTACAAAATTAATTTGTAATTGGTCAAAATATAAAATACATTGTATTATAAACTAAATCCAAATTGCTTGCATTCTCTTTCTCTTTTAAGTAGTAATGAGGACTCCACTATCTTTTCTTCAAAAGGATTTTCTAGTAGGTAATATGTAAATGATATTTTATATATTTATAAAAGTAGCCAATTGTTAATTTGCCTCTCTTTGTGTGTGTGTGTGTGTGTGTGTGTGTTGTGTTGTGTTGTGTTGTGTGTGTGCATGTATGTGTTTCTGACAATTCTTATCAGACCACTACTTTAATATGCACTGATTGCTTTGTGCTTTACTGGTTTGAGATAGAACTGTTGCAAAAATAAATAAAGAATCCATGCTACTTAAAAGTTGTTTTAAGGTGTAACTGTATTAGATGAAAATAATTCAAAAGTTATAGTCAGCTGGGTAGAATATTTCCAGTTTGAACAAAGGACTATCTCCAGATCCATTAGATAAGAATTATCTACCAAATCTATTTTATCATATAAATCAAAACACAAAATCAGAATTACATAGTTACTATCTGGGACCAACCTGTCTTTAACATCTTTTAAAAATAATTTTAAAACCTTTGAAGAAAGGTGAGCTGGATTAAAAAGTAATTTTCCCTAGTCTGTCTCTTGCAGAAGCTCTATGTAAAGTGTAAAAAACCTAATTTGTTAATACTTTCTAACAGGCAGAAAAATGTACAATTGTATGTGTTTTTTTTATCTCTATATTGGCACAACTCCAATAATTATAGTGTGAAAAATTCTGAAGGATATTTGTGGTGTTTTAAATGAATGATCCAGTCATTGGAGCCTTGTCTTAAATTGAAAATACTCTATGCTCATCAATAATATGCTATCAGGCTCAACATGGAACTTTCTAAACTAGCTGTATTTATTTGCATTGAAACTAGGTCTCTGAAAAGGAAACATACAGTTTTATCAACAAAAAGGAGCTATGTTTAAACCTAACTGAGACTCATACTGCTACATTCCTGAATGTATAAAGCTTAATGCAATATACTTTCAGTTGGTGGAAATTAATAAGTACAGCCAAACCTCTACTTGGTTTTCTTCCCAGAGGAGACACAACTGCATCCAACAAAATTATGTAATATCTGTCATGCTTTAATTCTTCTCCCAACCATGTTTTCTGTAGGGAAATAAAAATTTAAATATGATAACATAAATCCTGAGTCTTCTTGGACTAGCTTTCCTGAACATTTACTAGTGTTTTTCAAGGAGACATTTCTTAGATCATTCATTGTCAATTAACTAACTATTAACCACTGCATAATTTTTCTGATGTGACATTTCCAAAGTCTATGAGATTTGATTGTAATTGTATTAGGAAGCTGGTCACCAGAATACTATGTTCCAGGTCTACTGTCAGATAAAGTGATAAATCTTGGAAGCTACAGAACCAGATGCTGAAGTCCTTTTCAGCAGTTAGAACAGGCCTATAATTTTCCTCTATTGACATCTTTGCTTTACATCATTCTTTGGATCAAAATGGAACAAGGAACAAGGTTATATTGTGTCAATTTTATGAGGTAGACAAGAAACATGTCCAGATGGGCTAATTTTACTTTACATTGGTAAAATCTTGCAAGTCTGAAAGTCCTTCTCTAACCTTACCTCCTTTATAATCCGAAAACCAAGGACAATCTCTTCTGAGCTTCTTGCCATTTTCATAATCTTAGTGTGGCCTGCACTGCCTTTTATCTGATCGTTGCCTTGCTTGGGCTTCACTGTCCTATCTCTTACATTACAATTTACCATCCTCCTATTCATACTTTCTGAATTTAGAAAAAAATAGGAGAAATTGATTGTGGATATTGACAATGAAGTGCAGATGTGTCATTCCACCTTAAATTTCTACTGGTGACTGATGTCCCTTGATTGGAAAGCTGGTATCCTTCCATGTTCTGTATGTCTGATGTGAAGAAGCTGTGCCATTTTTCTGCTCCCTACTTGGTCGCTTGAAATTCTCAAATGCTCTTGATCAGCAGTGGAATCCAACCAGTTTTGCTACTAGTTTGGTGTGCATGTGCTTTGTTCTGCATGTTTGCGTTCCAACCATGCTGCTGTGTGCTTCTTAACTTCTTGTTTTTACTTACTGGAGGCAGCCTGGGTGATTGGGAAGGCTGTGTAGGTGTGCAGAACAGCTGTTATGTGCAATTCAGGTAAGTAAAAAAAAATGAAGGGAATATTAGACAGAAAAGAGCAGAGGTGGGTGGGAGGGCCCAAACGTCATCAGGGTGAGTTGGAGGGACCAAACATTGTCTCTGCAGCCAGATTGGCCAAACCAGTGTGACCAGGGTGCATTCCATTACTGTTCTTGATCCCATAGAAGAATGTCCCTCTTGGTCAGTGACAAACGTCTTCAAGGCCCAGGACAGAACTTGTCAGGGTATTTGCCATGAAAGTGGTGAATCAGTTACAGCATCATCTATTGCTGTCTCTTATGACTTCTCTGACTCTGAGTAGCATTTACAGGGATGAAATATTCAATCCACTTCCTTTTGTGCTTAGAGGTCTAGCACTTCATATTCTCATATTCTTCCTCTCCATTTTTAAATATGAAGAATGCTGCCTGTGAACATAAAGTGTATGTGGGGGGGTGAGTGTCTCCTGTGACATTCTTGTCCCATTCACATTTCTGCTTCAAGATAAGCTGCCTTTTATCTATTTCATTGGTTGTATCTCTTGACCTGTCTTCCAAATTCATTCCCACATATTTAGTTTTCTGTTGCAGTCTCCCTTTGAAACTGTTCCCGTTAGGCCAATCAGAAGTTCAGCTAAATCAGGACAGATTATAAAGGACAGTTTAAATAAACACACAGAGGTAACCACAGTCAGAAATATTACCCATGATGCTTGGTAAAGAACACTGGTTAATTGTCTAAGTTTTCCAAAAAAAATTATAGTTCATTTTATGAACACTTTAGCAAGATTTCCAAACAGTTAACCAGTGTTGCTTACCAAGCTTCATGGATAATATTTCTCTCTGTGGTTACCTCTGAGTGTTTATTTAAATTGTATATTAAAACCAATGCTGACACTATGTCCTCAAGGTTATCTGTGACTAACATTTTATTCCTATTGTTTCAGTTTCAGGAAGTAAGTTAAAAAGTGAGACTATTTTACAATTATGGAAATATAATTTTGCTATTGTGGAAAAATTGATCCCCAAATGGTTTTATTTTTTAGTATATCAAGAATTTTGGAGTGTTTGAATGGCAGTAAACCACTTTTAAATTCTGTTTCATGAGATAGCCATTCAGATACCAGTAGACCTATCAGTTCCATCAGATGGAATTACATTGGAGAAGTTGTCTTTAGATAGAATAATGGCTCTTTTAGCATCCCAAGGGCATCTATTAATTCTATTAAGGACAATCTATAAAAGACCTGCTTGTTTCAAGGATCCAATTGTTCTTGATTTTCCATTCTCTTTTTCTGCTTCACAATAATAAAAATTCTCTCTTTGCTGCATTTTCCCTCCTGTAGAGATTTGAGCTGGAATTGGAATTTAAGTGTTTCTCCCAGCAGGATGCAGCAGCTTCCCCTTAACATCAATATTTTGTGCTTCTAAAATACCATTAATTTGTCTACATGATTTAATGTAAATATCTCAAATTCCTTTTTTAAGAAATCCACATCTTTATTTATTGTTATTAGACATTTATAATTATTGCCTGTTTTGTTAAACATTGTCCAGCTATAAAACCCAAGGCACTCATTCTCTTTTCTAAAATTCTCATTTTATCTTTTCTTTGCAAAGGTTGGGATTGCTAGAAGGAAAACCATTTGAGTGTTGTTGTTGTTTTTTCTGATTGTCTGATTCCTCCCATAGAGTATAGGCTGGAAATAGCAGGTATAATTTCTCAGACTACTTTAAATCTCATCCCAAAATATACCACTTCAACATGTAAAGAAGACTCATTGTACTATTTGTTTTATTTGTTTTATTTATAGATTTTTCGTTCTTGAGTGAGAAATAGCTGACAATTGATTGTTTTGATTACTTTGAAGGCACCTCCCTCTATACCTCAGGTTGTACTGTGAAGGTTCTTTTTCCTATTCTTTTTTACTGTTATTAGTCAAAATTAGAGTAACCTTTTAAAAATTAAATAAAATCACTGACCTTCATGAAAACATAAGATTCTTCCCAAGAGGTATAGAATGATAAGATGGTAACTAATGAGATTAGAAAAGAGAAACTTAAATTTATTTGACTCTCAAACTGAACTTGCTAGTTTATCATCATTTAGCCCCGTTTTTCGCTGCCCTATCTCAGGGTGCAATAATAACCACAGTTTTTCACCTTCAGCATCTTCAGGATTCTGGGCAGTAACACCACATGGGATCTTTCTTCATAGTAGGAACTGTGAGTCAGCAAGC